>JARFTM010000022.1:0-274053 GCA_030278935.1 Trichoderma polysporum
TTATTTTTAAAAAAAAAAAAAAAAAAAAAAAAAAAAACCAAGTAGACTCTATGAGAAGCATGGCTGGGTATCAGTGGCTGCCAGCGCCGGTGATTTGCACTCGCACACACCTGCTCTCTTTTTTTGTTTTGAGAAGCGTCTCTCTTTCTACTTAGTGGTGACATACGGATTCTGTCGTTCTGCATGGCAAGGCTACCTGGCAGCTTCGGGGTTCCAGAGGCCTTTGCTCGTTTGTACGATGCGGTTGGCCATGTTGCCCGGCTGCAGTAGCGCGGGGATGTCGGAAACGGGAGCTGTGTTGCCCATGACTACATCGTCAGTTTGTCTGTCTGCGTTGGGGTCGCTGTCGTTGCCCTGGCTGGAGCCCATGGATATGGCGCTGTCGTCCTTGCGGACGCCGTTGATGGGAGGAGCAGGGACATTCGGGCCAGGGCCACGGCTACGCGCAGGCTCCTGGGAACGAGCGCCGTCCATCATAAGATTCTGGGCCTCGCGGAGCTTGTTGATGGCGCGGACGGTGTCGATGGCCGCATGGAGCGTGCGCCGGGCGTTGAAGTTCTTCTTGATCGTGGGCAGCAAGTTCTCGCCTGCGCCGTCTGTAGGCGCGAGGCCGGCAACGAAAGCGTGCTGAAGGGCTTCGTGGGCGGTGATGCGCTTGTCTTGGTCGATGGTGAGGCACTGTCGGATGAAGTCCTTGGCGTGCGAAGAGACGCCGCGCCAGTACTCGACGGGGGTGAAGCTGTAATCGGCGTTGAGAATGGCCTGCATCTCCTCGAAATCGGAGTCTCGGTCGAAGGGGGTATAGCCGCAGAGGAGGAAGTAGGTGATGACGCCGATGGCCCATAGGTCAACGGGCTTACCATGGCCCGTCTTCTTAAAAATCTCGGGAGCCATGTAGCCGGGAGTACCGCAAGTCGTAGTGAGAACGTGGAACTGCTCCTCATCCATGATACGGGACAGGCCAAAGTCGGCGATGAGCAGGTCTGCGTTGTCTTCGGGGGTGCGGAAGAGTAGATTCTCAGGCTTCAGGTCACGGTGAACGATGCCGTGGTCGTGGAGGTATGCAACGGCGGAGAGGGTCGCCCGGATGAGATCTGCCGCGTCGGATTCGTAGTAAGAGCCCTTTCTGCAGATGCGATCAAACAGTTCACCTCCGAGAGCTAGGTCCGTAACGAGGTAGAGGTTGTTCATCGTCTCGAAGTAGTCGACCAGAGTCAGGATGTTTTGGTGGCCCATGGACACCTTTTTCAGGACGGCGATTTCATTTCGGACCTATTTCCTCCCCCCAAATGCATCAGCGTGTATTCTTATAAAATATGGCGACAATCTTCTCCAGTTCGGCTGCAAGAACGGGGGTTTGAGGAAGAGACTCTTCGCATACCATATGTTCTCGCCCCGCCATAAGTCGCTTGTTGATGACTTTGGCGGCATAGTAGCGCCCGGTGTCAATGTGGACACATTCTTTGACGACTGAATAGGAGCCCGCTCCCAGGGTCTTTCCAACCTTGTATCTGCAAGGCTGGACCTGGGGCTGCTGTTGTGGCTGCTGGCGGCTCATCGTGGCCGTCCTGGATGCCAGAAGACCCCGTAGAGGCTCGGGCGCGCGCAGCGTCGGGAGAGACGAGTTTGTTTGGAAGAAAAAAGCGGAGGCGCTTTGGTTGTCGGAGGCGTCAGTTGCCAGTTGCGAAAAAACCAGAATGGCGGCGGAGATGATGCGAACCTTGTATTGAAGTGTAGAAAATGAGATTCCCAGAAGGAAGGATTCTTGCGACTTTGGGGCGGAGGAAAAAAGGAATCTGGGGATTTGCAAGCTTGCACGGCTAAGGGGAGTTTATGGCGGTCTTCAAACAGGACCAGGTGGGGGAGGGGCTCAAGGGGGGAGCCTAGAAAGGGTCGATCAGCGGCCTATCAAGCCGCGATTATACGGCCGATGACCTGAGCAACGGCTGGCAGAGGCAGTGCCGCCGCATTTCCAATAATAGGTAGGGTGCCTGCTTCTCATTGGCTTTTGGTTCCCTAACAACATTTCGGATTTGCCAATTAATATTTTTTTTTTCCTTTTTCTCTTTTTCATTTAATCCTTGTTTTTAGCGAATAGATATTTTGTGCCATGGAGTTACATGAAAAAGGCGATAAAATCATAAAATGTAATATAACATTGTGATTTTAGCTAGAGATATGAAGGATGCTGCTGGGTGCTGCTGTTGTGATGGCCAGCTTACAGTATTGGAGAACTGCTCCCTTTTTTGGGATACTACTATTAGGTAGCACTAGGAGTAGCTAACTGTTCCCTCTTGTTTTTCACTCTACTTTGTATTGTACCTGCTGCCCCATTTAATGCTTGATCTGTTTCTTCTCTTCTCCGAGAGTACTTACATCGGCCGCACATCAGCCCGAGGCTCGAGTTTCAGATTGAGCGAGAGCAGAACGATGGTAAGCTTACATGGCAACTAACGATGCCGCTCTCTCAGACAGCCAATGACCAAGAAGGTCATTACAGGATCGAGAAAGTTGTTGAGCTGACTGGCGGCTGCTATCTAGATGGGTGAGGTAGCTTATGGTGAGATCTTGGCGAATGAGCAATCTGGTAAAATTCAGCGCTGTTTTCACTATTCCGGAGGCCCCCTCCGAGATTGCTTCTTGGCACTGTTGAGTTTCTTGTCCTGGACTCGTGCCTCGTGAAATCGCTTCTCTCTATTCAACGTCAGCTCAGCGTTTTTAATTGTCCGACAATGAGGTTGGGAAAAGAAAAAAAAAATTGCGCACATACACTTCTTGGTGTTTCTTCTTTTTCTCAGAGCTTGTCTCGGCCGGAGTCATTTCGCGGTAGATGCCCATGACCTCGTCTATAAGCTTTCTTTTGTTGTCGTCAAGATTGGCAGATCTTGACCGATGAGTCTGCGCCGAAAATGTGAGAGAATCATTGCCGGCTGTATAATACTTGGATGAACGAACTGCGGGATGAAGATATTTAGGGAGAACGCCAAGCAGCTCTTTCACAGGATATACCGTGACTGCCTTGGTTTCTGTTCTTTAGTCGGCTGATGTTAGTTGTGATGGTCCCATCAGAAAAGAGAAGAAAACAACGCCTTGGGTTTTCATACTTGTTGACGTGCTGGCCTCCAGGGCCGCTGGATCTTGCGTACGTCGTACTACCCTTAGGTAGCTGAGACGCATCGAAGGAATTGTACCACAGCCGCACCTCGGCCAAGGCATCCTGATCCAGTCGAGCGTCATATGCCTCATAGCGTTTAAATCTTACCGGCTGAGATAACAGCAGCCTCGGTTGTGCCGGCACGATTGCTGATAGCACCGCTCTCCTTGACCGATAAGACAGTAGCATGATGTTTGCTGGTAGCGGATGGTGTGCTAGTCTATGATTTTTGGCAGTATCTTTCGATCAAGGTGATCGCATATCGATCCGCGCAAATCAAGAGAAAATTGCCCTTTTTACCGGCACCTTCCCTCATTCACTTGGCGATACCACCCAGTACTACCACTACCTGTCAAGCGCTAAATAAGCATAAGCCCAGTGCCGGTGTCTTGTTCCGTGCAATATCCATCCATACAGCGGGCAGGTAATAAGATGGATAAAGTAGAACTAAATATCCTAAAATTAGCGGCTGGTTGCCTTACCGAGTTTTTTCTTGGGCCCCGCGCCGAGTCCTGCCGCCGCCGGCCCAAACAGGACTAGCCGTATGACAGAATTTGAGGCGGGCTTTTGGCTGCCTCGAGCTTCCCAGCCTTTTCTGCTTCTTTGCTCCTCCAACCAACACTCTCTATCCACCTTCGACCTCGAAATCTCTTCAACGTAGCCTCAACCACCCAGAGCAGCACGTCTTGGCGCGTTAGCCACGAATCGCAGCCCTGCCTCTGCCTCTGTTGCCCGTCCCACAGCGTCAAAAGTCCTTACCCCGACCCACGTCCTCGAGGCAGCTTCTTGTAGCCGGGCTAGCTTTTCGTGTCGCGAGCACCGTCGTTTATCTGCGTTACTACTACTATTGCTTGCAGCATCAAAGAATCCTTGCGCGCCCACCACAATCAGCCCCACATCGAACCATCGTCGACAAACAGGTTATAATAATCCCTCTCTCTCTCGCCTCAACCGCCGCCGGCAACAGGTACTCCATAAATAGCGTTTCTGCGCGGATGCAGCCACCCAGCCTCTACCCCTTAGACCTCCTCTAGCCCGCGAACCCAGCTTCATGCCAGAGCCAGAGCTTGAGCCCGAAGTAACTCTGCAGGCCACAGCCGATCTCTCTCCCGTCTCTCCCTCGCCTGTCCATACAGCCGCGTCTCTTGTGGTGCCAGCTCTCCAGCACACCGTCGATACCATCGACGCTATGGTCGCTGCCACTGCCTCTCTTCCTAATGGGGTCGCCGATGCCCCCGTCGTCGACCCTTCCCTCGCGCCTTCTGGTGAAACCGACGACATTGTAGATGATGACAGCTTCAGCGACGCTTACGGCGAAGACACGGAGGAGATGGCCGTAGAGCCTCCTCAGCAGGAGCTCGTCGACAACAACGACGATTACGCCAAGACGTTTGATTCTCCTATCGGTCCTGAGGAAGGGGAAGACCAGGAACCCCAGCATGTATCATCAGTACCACGAGAATCCAACGAGAATTCATCATTTTTATCCGATCGCTTGACTAGTCGCCCATCAGACGTCTCTCATATCGCTGCTGATTCATCTGCGTCTGCCCCAGCTGCTCAGAACCCATCTATCTCTACCGTCCAGCCCGAGGCTGGTCCTGAGCCTACCAGCGCAGCTGTGTTGCAGTTTAGCGATGCGCAAGCGGCTTCCATTCCGCCAGTGGCTCAACCCACGCTTCCCGGAGCTGCCCCCAGCAGACAAGACTCCGAGAACTCTTCATCTGTTGACATCCAACAACTTGTGGCTGACCTCACTGCCCATCCCGCTGAGTCTAGCCCCGAAAACCCTGACCCAACGTCGGCCTTTACCACAACAGCTGATGTCCCGGTGGCTTCTTCTAACCCCTTCCCCCCTTCTATTTCTACTTCTACTACTACCACCCTCACCACCACCACCACCACTGCTTTGCCGTTATCTTCCTCTCTCCCACCGCGCCCTCCACTGCCGCAGGTCGCTCCCCAATCGTATGCTTCTCAGCACCACCCTTCCGGAACCAATTCCAATGTCTCAGGAAGCGCCGGGGTGCCTCCCGCGCCGGGACAGCCCTCCAATTTTGCTACTGCCGGTGCCCCTGGAACCTCAACTGAAGCTTTGGGAAATCTTCCACCCCCTCCTGCCACAGCTATGAATCCTTTGGCTGCTGCTACGTCCATAAACCCCTCCTATGCTTCCAACCCTCCCGGATACCCTGTTGATCGAGCCCAAGATGCCGAATATCAGCGCCAGTGGGATCAATTCATGGCCGATGAGCGACAGTACATGTCAGAGGCCAAGTGGGATCGCTTCCCTGAAGGCTCGCGCATTTTCATCGGTTAGTGGCTCCGCTTTGAACTCATATCCAAACTCCCTCAAATGCACGGCGTACATGTGCTAATGTGACTTCTTTTATTTCATTTTGTCGTAGGGAATCTTTCCAGCGACAAAGTTTCTAAACGTGATGTTTTCGATATTTTTCACAGATTTGGCAGACTAGCCCAAATTTCCCTCAAGTCGGCGTATGGCTTTGTGCAGTATCACACCGTCGAGGAGGGCCATAGTGCTCTCGAAAATCTCCAGGGCATGGAGGTGAAAGGACGTCGCATCCGTAAGTGGCCCTTCTGGTCTTTTGTCAACATTGATACTCTCTCCTCGAAAATGGGACTGGTGCTGACGATACGTAGATCTGGAAATCTCTCGCCTTCAAGACAAATCTAAGAAAGAGAGAAACCGTAGTCCTGAGCGGGCTCGTGGACGTGGCGAGAGCGGACGCGGTGATGGTGGACGTGGTGATGGCGGGCGTGGCGATGGTGGCCGTGGCGATGGTGGCCGTAGGGGAGAAAAATATCGCGACGATAATCGATCCACGCGCAATCAATCGCCTCGTCGTAATGATTACTATGGCAGGGCCGACAGAGCCGACAGAGCCGACAGGACTGACCGGACTGACAGGACGGATAGCTACGGCGGCCGAGATCGAGGATACTATGACCCAGGCAGAAGCCGCGGCCGCTCACGATCTCCCGGTGGATATGGCAGAAACGAAAAGGAATCCTATCGCCGGAGAAGTCCCAGCCCCTACAGTAGACCGCGGCATGAGGCAGAACTTGATCTACCACGTCGATACGGTGCGGATGTTCCAGATGTGCAAATCGTCATGCAGCCGGACGTCAGCCCAGACTTTGGCACTTGGGTCGAAGGCGCCTTCAAGGCCAAAGGTCTGAGAACCAATGTCATGTATCTCCACCCGCGATTCCCAAAGGACCAAGTCATCCAACGACAGGCGGCCGAAGGTGTACATGGAGTTGTAGACCTGGACCTTCGCGCTCAAGGTATGGCCAAAATCCCGGTCCACTCATTCGACCGATCCGGAGGCATACACAATGTCCGCTTTGAGCAGTACGTCGACTTGGAACCAAACATGGCGGCAGAAGTCATCCTGCGAGCAAAAGCCTCTGGCGCTGCGAGCTACGGCCAACCTTATGGAGGTGGTGCTGGTGGATATCCCATGCAGTATGCTGCACAGGCCCCGCAACCTCCTCACGTCGCTGCGTATCCTGGCATGCAGCAGCGCGGTGCGTATCCACCACAGCCCGCACCAGCTGCGCCATCCGTGCCGTCCGCTGCCGACATCGCGAATCTCATCGGCCAGGTGGACAATAACACGCTGCAAAGGCTCTTGTCAACCATTCAGGGAGGATCACCAGGAGTGATGCCTGGCGGTCTTACACATGGCGGCGCTAAGCCAGCTGCGCCAGCCGCTAATGCACAACAG
This sequence comes from Trichoderma polysporum, assembly GCA_030278935.1. Lineage (NCBI taxonomy): Eukaryota > Fungi > Ascomycota > Sordariomycetes > Hypocreales > Hypocreaceae > Trichoderma > Trichoderma polysporum. The sequence goes on from JARFTM010000022.1 coordinate 6,910, forward strand.
GTTGATATTCAAGCAATCCTGGGGTCTCTCAATGGGGGCGCGGCACCACAGCAGCACCACGGAGCCCATCCTCAGATGCAGTATGGCGGTCCATACGGTGGTCAGCCTGCAGCTGTTGCGCAACCAGGAGCAGGCACTGGCGATGCGGCGACTCAGGTGCAGAATATCATGGCTCAATTAGCTCGCTACCGGCAGTGATGTAGCATGTGGTTTTTCTTTCTTCCTTTCCTTCTCTCTAATTCTTTGCTTTTGCTGCGGCTTCCTTTCCTTGAATTCCGGAGGCCGGAGCAACATGAATGATTCTTGACGATTGTGTAATTTGCAGATTCTGATACCACATGGAGGCCTGGCATAATTGCTTTTTACTTACTACGAGGGCATTGTGGAGTTTTTGAGAACAACGTCCGAAGCAGATAGATAGACACCGCTGGAGAACGGGCTTGGCATGCCTTATTGGATTTGCTAGCCCTTTCATCCATTGACTTGGTTCCGTTTTACAGGACCAAGGCATGGCCCTGCAGGGGGTAACGACCAACATGTAAAGAGGTATGAAGCCTTATAAATAAAAACTGTTAAAACCCCGATGTTGTGTGCCATTTGAATAATTATCAGATTGTATCGCTTGGAATTCTGCGCCCTCTATGGTTGGTAGTATCTGTCCATCTATATACGTGTGCTGCATTTTTAATAGGCCATTACCATTACCATCCAAAGCTTTCATTATGCCACCATACTTTACGGCCTTTAACGACCCACGGTCCTATCCTTCTTCGTACCTCCCTTGTCATTTCCTCCGGGCCGCAGACCAAGACGGCGACCTTTTCGTCTACACCGTGACGGAACACATCGTCTACAATCTTTTGAATGTTAGGGCGCCTACTGCTGCTGTGGCTGTTTGCCGTAGCAGTGCGTTGTTGGCGAGATCCACTGCTCATGGTCTCGAGCTCAATGGATCCGTCGTGGCCGTGATCATCGTCATTAGAGACGTTCATGTCCTCCGTGAGATAGAGATGAACATTATCATCGTCAAGGAGAGATTTCTCAAAGCCGTTGTCAATCACAGCCCAAGTGGCGTCGCCGGCTGAGCGGATCGCCCAGATGAATTGGGCGTGAGCTGATGGGAGGTCACGCTGGAGGGCGTGATATAGCGGAATGATGAAAGTCGCTCCTATGCCCCCGGCGACGAGGAGGATGCGGCTGGCGCCCCAGGAGAGAAGATGTTGAAATTGCTTGCCAGCAGCGCCGTGCGGCCCTTCTATGGCAAGTGTGATTTTGTTGTCCTCAGAGGATGGGGATGGGGAGGAAAATTGTGAGAGAATATCTGTCATGGGGCCTGTTCGCTTTCTAGCGACCAATGTGATGCTTTGGCTGTTTTCATTGGCGGCAGCAACCGTAAAGGGGTTAAAGAGGAGATCGAAGATGAATGATTTGGAGGCTGGGTATTTTGTAGTTCTACCTTCAGCGGGAAGACTGAGGTAGATATGAGAGCCTAGCCGGGAACGGAACTCTTCAATCTTTTGAGCAGACATGGGAGCGGAGATTTTGATGAGATTTGTTCCGGGGATTGTCTCGAACGTTGAGGCCGTATGTGTGATGCCTACTTTTCGAACTGCGAGATCCACGAGGAATACAACGATGCTCTCAGCGGCGTATATGCGAGCGGAGTGAGCGTGAAAGAAGAGGAGCACAGGGACAAGCAGGGCAACCCCCAGATGCGTAATGAAGAATAAGCGATACGAGTATTTCCTCACGCGGAGTGCAGCAGTGCCAATCAAACCGTCAAAGCCAGCTGAGGCCAGGACTCCGCAGAAGACGACAGGAGCGAAGAAGCGTTTGAACCAGATGCCGGACAGGATGAAGAAGTTTTGGTACAAGGTGGAATGGATGACGACGAAGGTGTAGATGACGCGGCCGAGGACGCGGTGGTAGCGGTTGATGTCTTCGTGAGAGGAGTTGAAGGCGAAGGCGTAGGGGTTGAGGGCTTTGAGGGCGAGGAGATACTGGATGGGGAGTTGGGAGATTGCGATGCTGCCGAAGCGTTTGGTGAAGTGGAGGTAGTCTATTGTGATTTAGTTGTGATGTTATCTATGGGTTTTATGAGAAGATGTAAACATGACATCTAGGATGGATATAACGGGAGACTGAGATGAGTTTGCTCATAATGAAGTTTCATGAGTAGAGGATATAAGATATAGAAAAAGAAACGCAGAGTCACGTAAAGAGTGTATAATGAAGACAGAAATATACGACTGACCTTCTCCGGTCCCCAAAACACAAAGAACGAGCAGCCAACTTGTCCATACAAGCCCCAACAGCCACTCATCTCTCTTTCCCCAGCTTACACCTCGAAAGATGATATCGTCTCCTAGCCACCACAACAGCGCTCTCCATCGAGCCGCCAACGTACCGAACGTACTGCTGCGCTGAGCCTTGAGAGTAGGAGTCCCAGGGACATGGGAGTACTGGCCACGGTCATCGCCTTCACGATCGCCACGACGGAGAATTGGCCTGGCAGCACGGAGGATGAGACGGAGGAGGATGAAGATGACTGCCGGGGCTAAGGCAGAATAGTGGGCAATGCGGACATAATAGTCGATGGTTTGACGGCGGACGAGGACTTCTTCCTGTGAGAGGGTCAGGAAGTGGTACGGCCAGCCCATCGTTAAGCTATTCGGGGGTTTACGGAGCACGATTAATACGGAGAATATAGTGTGGTATCGTATATTACACGTATCTTACATATACAGCTGGTATGAGTGTATTAGATGGGTTAGCAGGCGTACGCCATCAAGAGGGTGCGCCACAGAGATGTGTGGCTGCTGAGAGAGCTTAGCCACAGTGGGCACTTTGTTGCTTTCGAGGTGCAAATTCGTGCTTGGTGATGGTGAGATGGTGAGATGGATGCTTGATCAATACCCTAGTTTGGTAATATCCCTGGCATCGACACACCGTTATTTGCTTCTGCATTAGTTTCAAAGCTTAGTAATTTCCCCGGTCTCAACCATACAGTACTTGACCTTGGGGATGGGCAAAACGAGGCAGATGCGTGTTGTCTTACTTGCGCAGGCATATATGCCCAAGTGCTATGCCTGTTAGTGCTAGTGTGCTTATTATTACGGTCTCTTCCCTACACCTGCCTTATCTGGTGTATACTGAATACGATGGTAACACAATGGCATCAAGCCGTTATCACAAACCGATTTTGGCATTGAGCTATTAACTACTCGCGAGAAACATCCCATGAAGAGCTCTTCTTTCAGCAGAGTTTTGCCCCCCCTTTTAGCGTACTTTGTAGCTTGATTGCCGTAGCACCAACACCAATAGCAAAGCAGAGAGCAAAGCAAAGCATCAGACCACTCGAGCCCCCCAATGGAACGTCGGACGGACAAATTCAAGACAGAAGGATTTTAGTTGAGGATTCAGCTAGGCATAAGAAGAAGAAAAACTCGCGACAAATGGGAATGACAGCAGCTTTACCCGGTACGGAAGTAGTGCAAGGCTGGTGAATTTACAGTGGAGCGCCGTGCCCCCCAGCAGCTTCCAAGCGCTGTAGCAGCGTCCGGATGTGCACGGCTCTCGCTGATTCGCACAGGCTGTGCCCCACGCCTGACTCCCCGCTATCCGATCTCGCCGCATTCTTCTCTTGCTTCGCTTTCGCAAGGCGCCACAGAAAATTTTAGTCGGCTTATTTTTTTTCCCTCTTGTCAGCTCTTTTCTTCTTCTTCTTCCTATTTCTCTTTCTTTTCTTCATCATCATCTTCCCTCTAAAGGAATCCATCCTTAGATCAATTCACCTCTTCACCTCTACTACTCATTTCGATTCTCATCCCACAATCGATATCCACCATGTCTACCTACGCTCTGTCAACGGCTCACAAGGAGGTTCGTTCGTCGGGCAGCTTTTTTTTTTTTTTTTTTGCTGCCAGGAAGTCCAATGGGCTGGCCTGGATCTGATGAGGCCAATTTACTGACTGGATTCTGCTTTATAGATGCTTGAGAAGTCTCTTCTCGAGTCTGACCCTGAGGTCGCCTCCATCATGGTACGTTTTTGCAGCCTTAGGCCCCCTCCACGATCTTGCCCTCTTAACCTCTTATTTTTTCGAACACGACACATTAGCTAACAAAAGCTTGCAGAAAGATGAAGTCCAGCGCCAGCGCGAGTCCATTGTTCTCATTGCCTCCGAGAACATCACCTCCCGTGCCGTCTTCGATGCCCTAGGCTCTCCCATGTCCAACAAGTACTCCGAGGGCTACCCCGGTGCTCGTTACTATGGTGGCAACCAGCACATTGACCAGATTGAGCTGCTCTGCCAGCGTCGTGCCCTCGATGCCTTCCACCTCGACCATGAGAAGTGGGGTGTCAATGTCCAGTGCCTCAGCGGCAGCCCTGCCAATCTCCAGGTCTACCAGGCTATCATGCCCCCCCACGGCCGTCTCATGGGTCTCGACCTCCCTCACGGTGGCCACTTGAGCCACGGTTACCAGACCCCCCAGCGAAAGTAAGATTTTAGACAATCAATACCTGATGCAGCTCGGTAGCTGCACATTGGCTATGAAGAATCTTTTGGCTAACAGTCTGCTGCAGAATTTCCGCTGTCTCTACCTACTTCGAGACCATGCCCTACCGCGTCAACCTTGACACCGGTATCATCGATTACGACCAGCTCCAGCAGAATGCTATCCTGTACCGTCCCAAGGTCCTTGTTGCCGGTACTTCTGCCTACTGCCGCCTGATCGACTACGAGCGCATGCGCAAGATTGCCGACTCCGTCGGTGCTTACCTGGTTGTCGACATGGCTCACATCTCTGGTCTCATCGCCGCTGAGACTATCCCCTCTCCCTTCCTCTGGGCTGATATTGTCACCACCACCACTCACAAGTCCCTCCGTGGTCCCCGTGGTGCCATGATCTTCTTCCGAAAAGGTGTCCGCTCCGTTGACGCCAAGACTGGCAAGGAGACCCTCTACAACCTTGAGGACCCCATCAACTTCTCCGTCTTCCCTGGTCACCAGGGTGGTCCCCACAACCACACCATCACTGCCTTGGCTGTTGCCCTCAAGCAGGCTCAGACCCCTGAGTTCAAGGCCTACCAGGAGAAGGTCGTCTCCAACGCCAAGACTCTGGAAGTCAAGTTCAAAGAGCTTGGCCACAAGCTCGTTGCTGATGGCACTGACAGCCACATGGTCCTCCTCGACCTTCGTCAATTCAACCTCGACGGTGCCCGTGTTGAGGCTGTCCTTGAGCAGATCAACATTGCCTGCAACAAGAACGCCATTCCTGGAGACAAGAGCGCCTTGACTCCTTGCGGTATTCGCATTGGTACCCCTGCCATGACTAGCCGTGGTTTCGGCGAGAAGGACTTTGAGCGCGTCGCCGTCTACATGGACCAAGCCATCAAGATCTCCATCGAGGCTCAGGCTTCTCTGCCCAAGTCTGCCAACAGGCTTAAGGACTTCAAGACCGAGGTTGCCGGCGGCAAAATTGCCAAGATCAACGATCTCCAGAAGGAGATTGCCGCTTGGGCTAGCGGCTTCCCTCTGCCCGTTGAGGGCTGGCGCCTGGATGCTGGCATCTAATTGCAAGATGCTGGGAGCCAAAAAAAAACCAATGAAATTTTTTTAAAAAAAAATTTTTAAATCAATGAGCATGAAAAAGAAACAGATACCAAAATAATTTAAAAAACGTGGAGAACCAAAAAGATTACGCCCACCGCGGCATTTAACATAGGAAGGGATGAAGCCAAAAATGGCGAAAGGTTCAACAACTTTGCAATTTTTATTTATTCATGAGGGCTGGCGTATGTATTTTTCCATTTCAACTGGAAGTGAGTGGAAGGGGAGTTTTGACTGGGCAAATTTTGGGGGATTCAGGCATGCAAACCATATTTTATTTGCATCACAAATATTCAACGTCGATATAGGTGTGTCCTATCCTGCTTCAACAAGTAGGCAAATTTAAGAAGAGAAAAAAGATTGTTCTCCTTATGATTATTTGTGCCCGGTGATATATGTTTGCATACTCTTTAATTCCAAAAGCACTTTTCATGTAGTGGCTGGCCTGTTTGTTTACGTAGGTTTGCTGATGGATTATATTTCGTTTTTCTCACATTTGCTTCTCTTACTTTTCTCTTACTAATTCAAGTCAAACAAAGTCATTAAAGGCTGTGTATTTGCCTATCACCTAGGATTCTTCTCTACTCGTTTTCCCACCACTCCTATCAAACCCGACCCCCACAACTTGTTTGTCCACTCCTCTTCACCAATCCATCCACTCGTCCACCACACTGGGACCAAAGAATCAGGCGTAACACGCGCCATAAAAGAGACCAGGAAGAAGAAAAAGAAATAAAAAAGCAAGCAAAACAAAACAATTGATCAGTGAAGGCCCTTCATCTAAGAGCCAAGATCACAGAAGAAAAAAAATGGCCAAGCAGCCAAAAAGTCTCATAATAGTAGTATTCGATAATCTAGAAACCACGTACCAGGAAAGGACAGTTTAATCACACATGAACAAGCGAAGAAAAAAAAGAAACGCAAAAAAAAAAAAAGAGGATAATAAAAAGAAAAGAATACCGAACTGCGCAAATAAATAAATAAAACAATCTTTGCCGCCCCAGGTGAATTGCATCAAATCGTCCACATGTCTCTCTCCTTATCGTTCTTTTCTTTGTTTCTTATTTTCTTTTTTCTTTTTTTATTATGGCGATGGCAGCGATGAGATAAATGTCCGCCTTTTATACGTTGGAGCTTGATTCATAAACTTGGGTAATTTTAGCAGATTCTTTTTTTTTCGATTTCGATTTCGGGTTTTTGATCTTTTCGACAGTTTCCAAATAAACCACCACATTGATCGCAATATTGGCCGTGGGTATATCAGCCCTCCCTCGCTTTGTTGAGAACCAAGGGCATTTTTTCCATAATCATATCCTTTAAAACGCCATACGAAGAATAAGACCGGCCAAATCAAGAGGAGGGAAGGGCGTGTCAAAAGGTGAAAGGGGTAGTAGTTAAAAAGAAGAAAGAAAGCATAGGCCGGTCCAGTCCCTGCCCCAGGTCCGAGAGGGTATATCAGGGCGAGGGGTGTGAAATCATTAGAAAGTCGAAAAGCATTAGAGCGTCGGATATACATTTAATAACACAAATTTCAGCTGAGAGCTTTCAAGGTGCCTACTCCATGATCGGGAGGACGCCGCATCGATAGAAAAGGAAGGAGGTTGTTATAGTCGATGAAAACTTTGTCTACCGAAAAGATCACACAAAGTGTATTGTGTGTATATACAGTCTTGATAAAAGAAGACGGAGCGATTTTTATGTTTCGAGTAATCGAGAGTCAGATGTTTGCTGTTGCTACTGAGCAATGCTCTCTGGACTCATCATTCCAGTGGTATCGTCCTTGTCAGTCTGGCTCATGCCACCCTGGCTTTGCATACTGTCCGTTCGCTCCATGCCTGGTGCTAGAGCCAAGAGCGCTGGGTTGGGAACGGCGCCATTCGCCATGGACGTAGTTCTTTTCTTCGCAGCAGCAGCATTTGCTGCTCCGCCCTTCTCGGGGGATGTGTTCAGTCGAGCCTCAGCTGCTGCTGCTTCCAACTTTTTCTTCTTCTTGGCAAGCGCCAACTGCTCTTTGGGTGGGCGTTTCTGGGCGGAAATAATTTTACCGCTTGCACCAAGACGAGGACGTGGTTTGCGTTGCTTGGTCGGCAAATCTTCATCTTCAACCAGGGGTTGGTCGCCGTTAGCGTGAAGTTTGGCCAGAAAGAAATTCTTAACCAGCCCAACCTGGTGCTGAATGTTCTCCTTAGTAACAGGCTCAGAGGTAGACAATGAGTCAAATATTTCACTGCTGGATCCGCCAGAAGATTGCGTTTGCATCTGGTACTGGCTACGCACTCTGCTCTGTAGCAAGTGGAATGGCACCGACACAAAGTCGAGGCCCATTTCCTTGTCCAGTCCGAGAGCCCGGAAACCAAAGAAGTCCTCTCCAAGATCCTCAGCAAAATCTCCGCTAGTGAACTGATCGCTACCATCGTTGAAAGCGCCAGCACCATCTTCGCCAGCTTCTGCCGTGAGAGCAGGGCGGAGGAGGTCTGCTAGATGGGATTTCATTCTGTCGTGCAAAGCACCCAATCTAGTGGTCAACCTGTCGGCCTCCTCTTTTGTATAACTCTCCAAGGCTGCGACATCATGGCCGTTCTCATCAAGAGTATGAAGAATCATCTCCTCTGGTGTAAATCGGGGCTGTAGCATAGTCTCGCCGCCAATCCGGACTGTCTTCTTTTCAGCTTCGCGATAGATGTTGAACGTCCTGATAAGCTTTTGGAAATAGTCGGCTGCGATCCCGGTAAAAGCATCCACGGCGGATGGCTGTAGCTCCTCAAATCCAGTGGTATAGAGAATTTTTGCAATAGAGCGCTTCAGAGCATTCTGGCAGGTTTCGGGTGCCATTACTGGGCCGTCGTCAGCGATGAAATGCGGCTCAATATCCAATTCCCTGAATGGTTCGGAATTTGACTTTGGAAATTGGTTCGTATAGACCTAAATATGTGAGCTTGCTGTAGTCACCTTCAAAGAAGCTTCATGGGTAATCTTCTTACCTGAGATTGAACCTGCATCTGTTTAATGACGGAAATTTTTAGTGCCAGCTTTCTTGTTTCTTGTATCTGGTGGATATTTTCGTCCATCTTCTTCGTGAATTTACTTTGCGGTGAAACAAATGAATTAGGCGGTACAAGTCGGAGAAAATCTTCATGCTGGTTGATAACTTGACCGTCGCCATCTTCCATCCATTGCAACTTTGATGGAATATCCGGGATATTACTCAAAGGCATGTAGTAATCGGGAATTACTTGTTCCTTTTCCTCTTCAATACCCTCCGCCAAAGTCTCAGGTGCTTTACTTGGAGCGTCTTTAGCCTTACTTGCAGCATCATCAAACTCGGTGCCGTTGGTTAATTCTGCCTCCTTTTGACGGACCAAGAATCGTCGCATGCCGGCTTTGCTTCTGAGCAGAGCGGGGGCGTCCATACCAAGTTTGTTGTCTTTGAAAAGCAGAAACCGTTCCTTGGCAGTCAGAGCTCGATCTTTCTTGGTGCACTGCTTCCATATTTTATACTCCTCATCCTCGTAAGCTTGTTCAGCAGCCTGGCCAAACGCTTGATTCAGACTCATTCCATTGATGCTAGGTCCATCAATATCCATGGCATCGGCGTTGCTTGTAATCCCGGACGGGCCGTTGGCCGCGCCGGGAGTAACGGAGCCAGCAATGGGGGTAGCAAAGCCATTACTTCCATCCATTTCTGAGCCTTCACGGCCTAATTTACCCAGCAACCCATTTACTTGCAGGATTGGCTTCTGGTCAACCACAGGAGTATCTTCCTTTGGATCATTAGGAGCTTTCCTTGACTTATTGGCTCCCTTGGTTGTTGCCTTACGACCACGGGAAGACATGATAGGTTCATCATCAGAATCCTCGCCGCCGTCATCTTCGCCGCCGTTTTGCTTCCGCCGTTCCTCAGCTTCAACTTCGGCGCGCGACCGAATAGTCAGGTCCGGTATAAGAGGGATCAGTTTTTCAGCCTCTTTCCGCATACCATTGGCCATTCTGCGAAGAGGATGATTCATATCCTGATTATACTTGAGGCAATTATCCCAAATAAGATTTAGATCGACCACAAATTCCGTCTTTGATTTGTATGACAGAGATTTTAACTTCTTGGTCATTGAGCCTAGATCCATAGGATTTTTGATAACTACAACATTGTTAGTAAAAATACGCTTAATGGCAAAAAAAGGAATCTGCCCATACAATTATAGTAATCAGGAGCATCTCTCTTGTTGACACGAGTGAGAAACGGCGTTGAGTACTCTGTATGCGCCTTAAGCTCCGTCAAAACTTTTTCCAGGGCTTCGTACAGCTCCTCTTGGTTGACATTGTCCTCGCTTGCCCATTTGCTGCGGTTCTTTCGAACTTCGTTCATTAGAAGCCTGAGTTCAGCATCCGAAGCTTTGACTTGATCTCTCTTCATGTCTATCCTGGCAATGAGGTGTTTGAGAGTGAGACTCGACGCGCCGAGATTCGCGCTACTCAGAGAGCCTTGATTCGCAACCTGCGATCCGATCGCATTTGCATTGTTATTATTCTCCATCTCCGCTTGAAGCTGCTTCTCAGAATCTTCTAGCTGCTGCTGCTCGAGCATTGCTGTTCGGTCGTTCTCCAGAGTGTATATAATCGTATGGAAACTCCGTCGGGCGGCGGCTTCTGTTGCTATCCTCACGTCGTCAAGTTGTTTGATAGCATCATCCCCTGACTTCCCCTTGGTTTGCGAGCCATCTTGGGATCTCCCTTTATCCGCTATTCTACCAGGGGAAGCGACGGATTGCACCGGAGAACTGCCGGATTTCGACGGCGATAACAGCGTGTTCGAAGCAGCAACCGCGCCCTGAGGCTTGGGCGCGGCAGACGAGGTATCTTCATCGTCTTCGTCGTCTTCATCGTCGTCATCATCATAATCATCTTCGTTTATCGTACGTTTCGCCTTTTTTAGTGGCGGTTCTTTAATAGGTTCGTGGTCGGTGGTTGGAGGGAGGGTAACAGTAGGGGTTGGGGGGTAGCGTCGGAGAGCCTCGATCGCGTTTAAATTATAAGATCCGTCGTCGGCGAAGAGCAGAGCGATCTTCTCTTCTGATTTTTGGAACAAGTCTGCGAAATGGGCGCGTCGCCTTTCGTCTTCAATATCAAGGGTTGCCTCAGGCATCAACACCAGCGAACTGTCGACTGGGGTCGTAACACGCGCCAAACCATCATCAAGAATCTGCAAATTTCTGCTGCTGCCGGAGTGATGCAGCCCTGGCGGCGGCCAAACTGCCTGACCATTAGGAAGCGACATATTGGGCCCCAGGCGATGAAAGCGACAGCAGGGCCCCTTTCGCCATGCGCCAACAAATGCGCTCGCGTGCGGCCGGACCGGAGGCGAATGAGAAACTCAAGACGGCATGGGATAAAAGAGCGACATCGATATGGATGGCAACCAGAAATTCGCGACGGATGGAGATGATTTGGCTGAGTTTTGATGGATCGCGATCGCCTGGTTTGTCTGCGGATCGAGAGGTGAGGTTGAGGATTTGGGAGGCTTGTACGTATGGGGAACCCTTCCCCAAAGCGGAGACTTTTCCCACTGGCACTGGGTCACTGTCGGCGGCAGCTGGGCCGGTGGTACCAGCACCTATGGGGCGCTTTTACCGGTGTACTGGAGCAGGGCGATGCGAGAAGAGATTCTGCATGGAAATATCGATAAGGCTCGCTTTGACAGGCTCTATGCATGCTGCTCCGAGGGTTTCTCGCTGGCCACACTCGTCATTGGAGGCATGGACCTGCACCGTTGTACATGTACAGAATACGGATGGAGACATTAGCATTTACTACGTGCGTATTATTAAGGCTCTCCGGCACGGAGTAGTACCAAGGTACTTCGCTGCACTCAGCATTTTTTTTTTTTGGCCTTATGGCTGATGGTACTACACGTAGCGTCTCACGTGATAAACCATCATGAAAGCACTCATCACTCCACCAGCTCCTTAGTACAGAGTACCTATTCATAGATGGACTCTGCTTGGGCCTTCTGAAAGTGATGATGATTACTTCGTAGACAGCCGGAAATACAGAATCCTTGCTTCATAGATGTATACCTTGATAGTTTAAACAGTGCCCCTCCTTTGCGCACTTCGGTGAGAAAAGAAACACTAGGTGTGAACGAAAGGTGAACCGTGCCAAAATTCCACCAGCTCAAATGATCTTCCATAAGCACAGCTCACTCACGCTGAGCAGGTACTATAAGGTCGGCGTTACGTATCTGCGCTGCGCCACGCCGTGGCCACAGCTCCTCCAGGTCAGAGCATCTACATCTCCACGCCAATTGTATGCAAATTCTTTGGCCTATATCTGGTCCCATGGTCTAGAGAGCTTTGTAGCTCTCCAGGCCGTCATTACCGCTCAGACGTTTACCATCTTAAGAGCCGCCTGCACGACTCCCCAAGTCTAGCCATGCGGATAAGACTCCCCTTTGCAGGTGTGTACGTCATTGGCCGAGGCCGCACAGCATCACCACAATTTATTCCCCTTGCATGACGGCTGGCTCTCGAATAGCATCCATGCGCGCCAGACTAGGAGATGCTGATGTTCATTTCAAGGTATATTCCTGCTGTTGCTGCTACTGGCAGGCTACGCTGGCCTCTCTACTCTGCAACTCGGCAACTATGTCAACGACAAAGTTCTCCATTTCGTAACGTTTTTCCTTCTTACGGTCGTATTCTACTGGATCGTTGATACCAATCGCCGACGAACTTTGAATATGACCCTCGCTGTCTGCACCCTCATCCTAGGCGTCGGATCCGAATTCGTACAGAGCTTCCTCCCCAACGACCGAAATTTCGATCTCTATGATATAGTAGCAAACATTGTCGGTAGTTTACTTGGGGTTGGAATCTGTGCGTGGTACCATAAGCGAATGCTTGAGCGGAAAAGACAGCGCAAACATTATGATGCTGTCCCCGGCGAAGATGTTGAAGACGTGGAGCTCGGGGAAGGCCAGGAATCCGGAGTCTTGGACGCCTCGACTCGGAGCAGGACTCTTGAGGAGGAGGTCGACAATTGGGACGAGAATGAAGAGGATAACTGGGACGAAGATATCGCACCGGTTTCCGACACACCACCAACTGTAGCAGTCAATGGAACCGATGCAGGAGAACCCAAGAAACGAACAGACTAAAAATTTGGCTTAGTATCTGGAGTTTATGGCCGATCTGGGGACTTTTTTATGTCTTCTACGCAATTACAGCTACGGGGCAGGATTGTTGGCGTTTTTGCGCCTAAAAGCGTGCCATAGGGCATAACAGTATAGATGGAGCTGAGCAGAAGATGTATATGCGCTCACGCTACTTAGCTGGATGTTCTTCGGACACGGAGGATAAAAATCTCATGACTAGCTTTACTTTTTTTTCAAGAAGATATGAAGTACATGTTTTTCTTAACGACCACTGTCTATACTGAGGAACCGAAGTTTGCAGTTGGCCGTGGAACTTCTTACTGTTCTTCACATACTAAAAATATCTGCCAAGTTCTTCAAAGTGAATAGCAAATTATAACAACATAATCAAGACTACTACCTAAACTATCCTGTGCCTTAGTCTACGAGAACAAGATATTTCTTTAGTTCACATCTCCCATTAAATACCTTTACATTATTTTATCGAGGCTATTCTACACAATCGTAGCATTATTCGTCTTCAATAATCAGCCACCAAACCAGACTATATACGCATTTCAATACTTACTTAGAAATAATAGATTAGTACCGAGTATATGTTTCTACCCACCTCTTAGGAAACACTTGTTTATTCATAGGTAGGATAAATAATACCGGGCATAGAGTACATAGAGTTTTTCTTCGGACAGGCACTTGCTTACCCTACAGTTTCGCAAAAACCCATTATCCTTGTAAAAGAACCCCGCCATCTGCCCCTCACCGAGGTGAGCTACCCACTATTATTCCTGCGAATTGTCCTGGCATTACCTCTAGAGTCTCGCCTCAAAACCTTCCAATTCCATGCGCCGAGAGACGCACGCGCAGAAAAGATGGCGAGCTCAGAAAAACAGCCAGTCGTAAGGTAAGCCAGGCTAATGGAAAAATGCTTCATTTCGCGCATGGGGCGTGCTAATTAATTTGAGGGCAGTGGTAAAGATGAGGCTCCGACCAACCCAAGGGGGATCCCCTACGCTCCCTTTGTCGACAAAGTCGAAGACTACGTCTCCACACGGGATGATGTCGAACCAACGCTTCGAAGCTTCCAAGAAATGATATCGTGAGCTGCGGCAACCTGGATCGTTGCAATGGCAAAGGGGCTAATGAGCCCGTGGTAGGAAGTATCAGTTCATGGAGCTGAACCTGCAACGTCGGATGACGGGGCTGAGGGAAAAGATCCCTGATATTCAGAAGACGTTGGATACGGTGCAGTTTCTGAAGCTACGAAAGGTTCTTACACACGAAGTCACGACGGCGAAACACTGCTCATATCTGAGATTAGGAAGCGACTGATCCCATTGAAACAACCTTCGAGCTCAACGATACTCTATATGCCAGGGCGAATATCCCACCGACAGATGAGGTTTACATTTGGCTAGGGGTATGATGGGAGTGCTTAGAATATTTGACTTGTCAAGCTGACTGTATCATAGGCCAACGTCATGTTGTCTTATCCAGTGGATGAGGCCGAGACGTTATTAACCTCAAAACTATCAGCGGCCAAAACAAGCCTGTCAAATTGTGAGGAGGACTTGGACTTTCTTCGGGAACAGATCACTGTAAGGATATACTCCAACGTTTCAGAAGTTGGCTTGCTGACAAGGAATGTAGACCATGGAGGTTGCGACTGCTAGGGTTTACAACTGGGAGGTAGTGCAGAAGAGGAAAGAAAAGGTGGAGGAGGAAGCGGAGAAGAAGAAGTTGAAGAACAGTGATGCGTAATAGACACTTGGAAAGGTTTCTAATTGTTTGGCTGGTTATGAAGAGCTCTATTCCGATGTGTGAATTTTTATATACCGTAAAAGTACTGGGCGTTTTTCTGTTCTTCCACTACGCTATTTGAAGATTATTTGACATTATGAGATTTTACAATCTATACCGTGATTGAAAAGACCAATTGAAGGAGAGCTGCTTTCTTCATAAGGCTAGGTATAGATTTAGCTGGATCACAGTACGGAGTGCGAAGTGCGGGAAACGGAAAAGGCAGCGACCCACTTTTAGGCACGCCCCGATTGTTGCATGGCAGACCGAATTTGAACTTTTGGAAGACTCGCGACCATACTGAGCTACTCCTTCAACGGCCCAATTTTCGCGACTGAGGCTTCTTCGACGGATCCTTGCTGACCATGTTGGAGATATGAGGAGGAATGCTCAGAAATGCAACACGGGAGTTGGAGCAAAGGCGGCCCTTGCCGTGCCAACTGTTCCAGACATCTTTGGTAAGCCATCTTAGATTTTGATGGGCTTGATTGCGAGATCTAACATTTGCCATTTGACAGACGGTTCATGGATTGCTGCTGCAACGATGCAATCGCCGGACGTTTACATCGCAAGCTGCCATTGCCGTAGGACACGAGAATGGAAAGGCTTCCAGATTTGAACAAGACGATCGCATTTTTGAACCCCAATATACTCGACAAATCCCCCGAGCCGCAGCATCGATCGGCCTCTACAGACATGTACCTCAATCTCTTTCAAATAATTACGAGAACCATCACACTTTTCAATATGGGTTTCCCGCAGATGCTTCTACGCGACAGCAGCTTAGAGATACCCCTACCGACCCTGCCGATCCCGACACAACTCAAGGCACCTCAGATGTGTTGAATAGACCCTTACACTCACGACGACGCCGTAGAGTCGAGTTCAGCTCTACAACGTCTAAATCATGGCGCAATAAATCACCCAGTCTTTTTTTAAAGAAGGTACTGGAACCCAACGAGAATGCTCTGGACTGGAAGATGCAGGCTGCAGAGAGCCGAAGCGTTCGCCTCCCGATGGTCTTGCTGCAGATGATGATTCGCAAAGAAGCGGAACAAGAACCCAGCCAGAAACAGCTTCTTGGTTTACTTCCATCCTCATATGAATGGGAAAAAGCAATGAATATTGCGCGGCGAAATGGCCACTCACATGAGGATTTGGCCTATTACATGTATATCCTCGAAGGCAAGACAGATGATGTGCGATGTGAAAGGTTCTTGGAACGCAATTCATACAAGCCACCATTTATTCTACATTTTCTCCTAAGGCCATCATCCAAGTTTTCCAAACTCGAAACTCTCAGTCGTCTCATTGACTATTGCGGTTTCTGGTATTCAGAGGCAGCGAAAAATGAGCTAGATAAGTCGAAAGCTGAAGTCTATACACCAAGAGGGGCATTCGGGCCGGCAAATTTCAACTTCAGCATGTCCATGCTAGCGTATCATTGCATCCGACTTGACGCCAGGCACATCATAAGACTCGGAGATCTAGCCGTCAAATATATCGAGGCTATGGCGGAGTCACCTCTGCCACAAGAAGAAATCTATCATGCCCAATGCTCCGTGTTTAATCACGGCCTGAAGCTGCTTAGTTCGCACCGCCGCATACGTACAATTCAGCAGTCGTTGCCGAATTCGTTTTTTTGGGAAGCGCAGCGAATTCTTCTTGCCGTATCGTCCAAATTGAAACGGCAACTACTTGTAGATGTGGAGGGATTTCGGGGTATCAGAGCTGTGTTGGCAGGCATGTCCAAGAATCATATCGAGATACATAGCTCGGTTAGGCACGCGTCTACATGGCCCCCGTATTTACGACCCGGAGATGGTATGGACGAGGAAATGGACCCTGAAGATAGCTGGAGTCGGTCCGTACGAGCGGGGGTGTTGATGCAGGAGGCTGGATTCGCAAAAGATGAATACGACGACGCTATCGATGTCCTGCAAGGAATGTCTCAAGATGGGACACCGACCATCCAGCAACGAATATTGTTAGGGCAGCGCCGAAATTTAGGACTTTGGGAGGCTTCTATTAGAGCTACGCGCAATGCACAGGAAGCATGGGAGAGATTCCAGAGCCCCCCAAAAGCTGGGCTTGAACTCGGCTTGGCGGAGTATACCGCAATGTTCGAAAAATTGACGCTGAGAGAAGCCGACGAAAATATCAGGGCCCTACCCGGCGACAAGGCTTTAAACTTCCCTACTCCACAAGAGGCCAACCTCACCGAATTCGAAAAGGCCCGGATTCGTCCACCAAGCATATCCCAGCTGTACGAGAGGATGCTGCTGGATGGTATTCGTCCCACTGGTAGCTGCCTTCGAATTCTAGTAGCCAACACCGAATCGATGGAAATGGCGCGAAAATATCTACAGGATAGTGACGGGACTGGAGCCTTGTACCGATTGATGTCTCAGGAGATGGATGTACTAGCTTTAAAGAAGGTGCCCATAAACCTCATATCGGCTTATATTCAGGTGATGACTCGACAAGATGGCAAACGAGCGAGGAAGTACATGATACGGGCTATTGAACTGGCAGAGCAACGATTAGAGTCTGACCAGACTCAGTGGTCTGATTTCATCTGGGGCTCAATTCTAAAAAACCTGTCGCAGCACCACCGTGGCCTACGCATGGTTGTTTATCAGCAGCTCAAGTTATCTCTTCATGTTATCCAGAAACTTGATGGGCCTTGTGGGATTACGCTCCCTGTGTTTATCCAGTTTAGCAAGACCATACGAAAGATCGCTAAACGCGAACTTGGACAGCTTTTTTCCGATATGGAGCTGAGCCCGTTGACGGCCGAAAACCACGCAATGTGGCCTTTGTATGATGAGAGGTCTAGGCACAGGGATGCTATGCAATGGGACACATTTGGCGATAAGTCGGCCTTGGGTGTGTTCCGTCTCTTCCGCTCTTCCGCCCTCCAAATGAACGAGCTGTTTGACAAGCTCCTCTCGTACGAGAGCGAGTCACAACATTTACTGGGCGCAAAGAAACTAGCACCATTGGACGAGATGATGTGGCGAGGGGACCCAGCTCGAAGCGAGCATGTGTACGAATACATGCTTTCCTTGGCATACTTGGGCGAGTTTCAGCAGATGGCTAAGCTGCTGAGGTGGTTAATTAAGGAGTGGGGGAAGCCTGATATGGTCCAAGCATTGTCCGAGATGGACGAGCCGCCACCGTATGCCGACTTTCTTAAAACTCTATGCGCTTTTCGACTCTTAGCCGAGCCGATGCTCGAGCAAGGCGTGGTGGAGTCACTACGCGAAGCCATTGGCGTAGCCGGACTGAATTGGTCGTGGCCTGACGAAGAGGCTGTGGAGGCTTACTCACAAATGCATGAGGATGAATCTATCAATATTTTGGCGCGCGTACTAGAGCGGGTGCGCTTATCCTGGACAGACACGAGAAGAAGGGAAGCTGAGACGGAGCCTGAAAGTGAATGGAGATGCCATGTATAGGCTGGACCCGCATAAGAGGCAAGGAATCTATGCAATTTTTGAAACAAGGAGCATGTGGTGAGAGCGTTTTAAAAGAAGGAATTGGCTTTGACGACTGTATATGAGGCTAGCACTGTAAGATTTGTATGTACTGCTTGGATAGGAAGCATAAGAGTAGGGACACGTGAAGATATCCGGTGAATAGAATATATGAACTATCTACACTATCATCTGCGGCCACCTAGCAGTAGCAAGCTTGAAGCTGATGCATGCATGCGCGTAGATGCGTACCTGGCCGTATACGCGTGGCAACCCATGTCGGCCACCTCGTACTACCATGCAGTACAGTTTCTAATGCTTCTATTCTGAGATTTAGAGAAGCTGATGAATGGGACTGGGCCTAAAGAGGCGAGCGGCGGCTATCGCAGTCTCATCTTAAAATCGCCGTCTTGGGTGCAGGGATCGATCTAGCTTCCGATTGGCGTACTAATTCTGACCTAGTGCACGGAGTATAGTAGTACAAGAGAAAACATACGAAGAGGGAGAAGAATAGAATAAAAAAATGAAAAGTCTGTGAAGGTGATTGGGAAGCTTGATTTAACTGAAGAGAGCTGAAACGGCTTGTTCATGTTGGCTCGCTGGCTTATGATTGTTTGAGCAAACTGTTTGATATGGATTGCGAAGTACAAAGCGCAATTGCTTGTTTAAGGTCATTGATTCTACGCTATTGAGACCACATCATCATCACGGAATGAACATCCGACTAAAAAAAAATAGTAGGAAGACAAAATAAATTAAAAAGCCCACGTTTTGGATTGCCCGCAAATAAACAAGGAACCGGGCTGTGTGAATGCCTTCAAAGCGGATAGCCAGAGACCAACCGACTGGCGCTTAACCAGGCCTTTCGAGGAGGTCCAGCAGCCCCCCTGTTCAAGCCCTGTGCTGAGCCACAGGTGGCAGCGGTGGGGCGGCGCTGATAGGCCAGCACGCCTCGCCCACTCAGACAGCGGCTGTAGCGCAACACCAGAAGATTAGCCAGGGCCCAGGCAATCAGTTTCCGGTACAACCTCATCCTCTTGCCGTCTTGCGGTGGCCAACCGCGCGGATGCGGCCAGAGGCTCTCAGACGCAGGCTTGCAGGGGGGATGGAGGAGCTCTATGGCACTGGACTGGGCTTGCCTGTCCTGTATGAGGACGGGATGCTGCAGCTTTGCGGTGAGTGAGCTGTGGCCGTGGATGGCAAGTGAGTGAGCTGATGGGCCCCCAATCTGGCGTTGCAGCTTTCGGGCTTGGATGCCGGGAAGCGGAAGCGCGTATCGGATTGGAGGTGGATGGGATGAATTTGCTGGCGGAGACGGGGGATACATAATACAGAGGGCGATCCTTTCCCAATGGTTCCTGTTCTTGGTTCCTGATCTCAAGATATTAAGGTTGCATGTCGTGTCTCTCCTGTGTGTTTCCGGTGCTCTGGTTGATCTGGAATTTTTGTTTCCTTTTCCCGCCCCATCTCTCATTTTCTGTCATTCGTCTCTCTTTGACTTTCTCCATTTTCTTCTTTCCTTTTTCTTTTCCTTTCTTTTCCTTTCTGTCTGTCGATCTCTTTCACTTACACGCTATTTGCCCGAGTTACACACTCCTTGTCTTTTCGCCATTCACGGCTTTCTGTTAATCTGAGCTGGGCATTTTCGCAAAAAAACCAACCCAACCTAATAATTTCCATCTTTTGTTTACTATTTACAGATTGCTGCTTGTTCAATCTTTTTTATTTCTTTCACTTTTTTGCCGAGTCTATTGTGAGACCCACTGAACAATAGCAATCTCTTTGTGGTGTTGAACACACAAAGTTGCTACTGCCGATCTTCAAGCATCGTTCACTATTATCTATTCACCCGTTCATTCATACCGTCTGCTATAACACAGCCTCGCTTGTCGATCTTTACTATAACTGTATCTTCTTTCCCTTGCATATATCGCTGTGCGATATATTCTTATACAACTCACATAATGCGTTGCGATATGTTATTCAACACAGCTCTGGGCATGCTCTTGGCTGCTCGGCTTGCACAGGCCGGCCCCGTACCACGCCTGAGCGCCAAAATGTAAGGACTTTCCCCTTCCCTCTTCATCTTTTTGGTCTTGTTCCTATGATATTAACATGCTTTCCGTTATGTAGGCCTAAAGTTGTTCGAGCCGATACATCTGCATTTGAGACGTCTGTGATCCCTAATGGGCCTGGGTATGTTCTTTTACACTGCGAAAGAGAAGGAGAGAAAGAGAGCACAAATCTAACATGAACATAGATCTTCTGCTGAGCCTACGGTGCCCGCGGCCTCAACTCCTCGACCAGTCTTCGAAACTTTGGACTCATCTGCAAATATCCCTGACTCCCTCATTTCCAGTGCCCCTACACAAGTACAGGCTCCAGCGACATCTTCTGCGGCAGGAATAACTGTAATTCCAATTGTGGACACGACGAGTTCTGCGGGAGGGGGATCAAGCATTGCCTCCAGTAGCATCGCCAGCGCTCCCACCAGTGTTGCCGTCCCTACCACGTCCAGCAGTACTTCCACCTCAGTCGTGATCCCAACCACACCGAGCAGTGCTGTTGATACGTCCGCTACAAGCGTTGTATCAACCACGTCTAGCAACGGTGTCGACGCTTTCACTACTATTGCCATCCCAACCACATCTGGCAGTGCCGTTGATGCTTCTACTAAGATTGCTACCTCAGCTACCCCTGATAATGTTACTAGTGCTTCCACAAGGACTGATATCCCAACTACAGCTATCAGCACTACGGTGGGAAGCACAACGACTTCTGCTGGAGAACTCTCGTCAACAGAGGCGGTTTCTTCGACGTCGCAAACAACTGTTGCAGCCTCAGGAATCAGCTCTACTGGTCCAACCACAGGAATCAGCTCTACTGGTTCAACCACAGCAATTAGCTCTACTGGTTTAGCTACAGGAATTAGCTCTATAGAAACTGGCACCTCGGGTCCCTCTACAGAAAATGCACGGCTCCAGACATCGCCAACTGGCGCTGAGGCTTCTACAACTTTGCCGCTGACGACGGAGATTGCTTCTTCCTCAACTGGCGTCACCGCAGCTACGAGCAGCACATCAGGCCCCGTTACAACTTCAACAACGAAGGCCCCCACAACAGAGGCTGCTTCTTCAGCTACTACCGAGCCTCTCACCACCACAGAGCCTGTATCTACCACTAAGCCTTTGACTACAGCCCCTGAGAGCCAGACGACCACAGGCTCCGAGACCGGTGTTCCCACCACACACTCTGGTCAAATTAGTCAGACGCAGCTGAGCTCAGGTACTGGCAGTATAGCAGTGCAATCTAGTACGGGCACTGCAACGGGCGCTCCAACTTCGCAGACCGAGCCCCCGAGTACTACAACGGCCAACTTCAGCACAAGTCCTCTCCCTATAAGCACAGCAATCGTCTCTACAGGTTTGACTCAACCTCCTTCCACGACCAATGCAACCCATACTTCTACTGGAGGGGATAGCCCAGCTTCGAGTGCTACAGAGCCTGGGACTACCGCCACATTCGCCGGGACTACGACTTCTGCCGGGGTGCCAACGAGCTCGGCTCCGACGGAGGTTGTATCGACCCATGATACAGCTTCTTCTAGCTCAACATCGATTCCATCTTCCACTGCTACTACTTCCAGCGAAGCGTTACCTTTGAGCTCGACAGCCCCAGCAGAAGTTACGGTGCCACCAACGTCTACGTCGCCCATCGTCTTGCCAACTTCCAGTTTACCATTGGCTGAGACTAGCATTACAAGCTCGGCTGTTGTCGTACAGATTACAACGCCGGAGAACGTACAGCCTACCAGCTTGACAACGCCTGAAATCCCATCTTCTTCCTCAGCCTCTTCCTCCACCTCCACCTCCACCACGAGCCCTGCAGCAACAACTGTCGCAGCCTCTCCATCATCGTCAGCGTCACCTCCGCCCCCACCCCCACCCACCACGACCACATCCCTCACCACAACATCGACAGCCACGGTCACCGTTCGACCCACCAGAGCGCCCAATGTCAATATTCCTGTTCCCACCATTGTCAGCAGTTTCCCTACTGGCACCTCCACTGTTCCAGCGCAAGTATTTGCAAGCAATTTGGCCCAGGCTCAGCAGTACAACAATGTCTTCAAGAGTCTAACCCCTCAATCTACTTGTACTGGCAACACGGCTGCTTGTATCGACGGCGAGTTGGCGAAGTGCGGCTCCGATGGCAAATATACGCTTCAGAAATGTGCTTTCTCACACATGCAGTGTTTTGCCCTACCGATGACAAACGTTGCGGGCGTGGTGATTGGATGCCATGAAACGTCTGATGCAGAGAGCATCCTCGGTACTACGGGCGGATCCCAAGGCAGCTCGTTGGCCTCGATACCGGTGTCGACACCAGCATCAACACCGGCATCAACACCGGTATCGACGCCAGCTGTCCCTACAACGACTGCCCCTGCCCCGGTTAAACCTCCGCCTGTTACTCTCACCACTGTCATCGTCATCAGCGATCTGCCGCCTTCACCTCCTGCAACTACAGCAGTATCTTCATCAGCTCCACTGGCCTCTGCTCCTCAGGAACCTCCAGCAGTTACTCCTGTTCCCTCAGTCCAGAAGCCGACTGTATCTCCAGTCACCCCTTCATCCTCTACTTCTACTTCTGTTGCTCCTCCTCCTCCTCCTCCTCCCCCTCCTCCCCCGGCAGGCGACTCACCGGCCAACTCCCCTCAGCCTACGTCCGCACCAGCGCCAGCACCGACCACCTTCCAAACTATAGTAACCCCTCAACCTATTCCTGAAATAACTCCCCCCTCAGCCCCCTCCCCCACGCCTCTCCCCTTACCCAATCCTACAAGCCTCATCCTCATCCCTATCCCTGACGATGTTGCTCCGTCAGCGCTTGCCCTGCCTAGCAGCGATACCAATCCTCGCACAACGCAGGTCGTCGACGGGACTCCCACCGTGTCCGTCTTCTTCACCGTCACGGTCACACAAAAGGAGAAGGAGACTATCACTGTCACTGTCGGTGCCTAAATGGACGGATGAGTGGCAGGGCGTATCTATCGAGGCATACTCGCTTCGGTTACGTTGAATTAGACATGATTCGTTCTTACGACTGTTCATTTGCTTAATTTGTTTGATCTTTTTTTTTTGTCTCTTTGTGTCTCTTTTTTCTCATGTCTCAAAATACAATAATCAGGTAGTCGGTCGTATAAGAATGGATCAGGAATGACAATACTTCGTGGGGATCAAAATCGTTTATATATATATAAGAATTGAATGGAAGGGCCATGTTTAATGATATATATACTGGATGAGAGGGGAAAACACAATGTGTGGAGTTTAATAACAATGCTGGGAGGCTGTTTGTCCGTTAATCTTTTTTCTCTGCTTTACTCATGTGCTTTACTCATGCAGTTAATTCGAATTTTTGATCGCTGTTTCTATATACATATAACCTCTGACTCGCTCCATGTGATAATACTATTTCATCGCTATGTTGTAAAAGAAGAGGAGAAGGGCATATCATTCGTTCATTGCCCTTCAGTGAATCAATGCTAGTTTTGGGGTTCGTCTCGTTTCATGCCCCAACGCGACATGTCCGTCTGCGATTCTTCTATAAGATTTCATGATAAGGAATTTCCCACAATGCAGATGATCCTGAAATAGAATAAAAAGGGACCACTCAGAAAAGGGGGGGAACAAAAGAAGTAGGCAGGACTACAAGATAATAGTGGGAAAAAAGTATCCAAAGTATAAAAACCGGCATACGTCAATGGCCTGAACAAAAGAAGATGGAAGAAGGGAAAAGAAGAAGTAGGCATTAAAATCTCGTTTCCAAGCCGCGCCGGGCAAGGTATCCCCATGTAGTAATACGAAAGCAGGAAAATCAAAAATGATAAAAATAAAATAAAGAGAATTCGGAGCGCGAAGCATGAGAGAACTGCCCCAGATCACTCATTAGTCTTTGACGCTGAGCTCTTACTTTTCAGAATCGCCGCTGTGAAATCTGAGGCCGATCTGCCGCGGTTGAATCGCTAATTTGACCCAGGCCGACCGTTGCCCGCAAAGGGACTCGCAACCTCGAGTCTCTTAGCCGCGGGTTCACGGCTGCTGGCTTCCTCGTCCACAGTGCCATACCTGTCATGCCAGAGCTTCCGCATAACCTGGTAGATAAATCGATATTGAAGTTCGCCTTGGACCATGCCGCGGCGCTGCTGGCGGAGGCTATCAACCACGTTATAGACAAGATCGGAGCGCTCTGATGGCAGATCATATCTTGCCAGAATCCCAGAATTGAGCTCTCTCATCAGGTGTTCGAGACTGATGAAAGTACCGGTACGGCCAACACCGGCACTGCAGTGAATAATTCGAGGGGTAGACGGTGCGCTGTGTTGCCGGGATAGCTTCATTAGTTCTAAAAAGCTGTCCAAGTCATCCGAAGTCGGGACACCAAAATCAGGCCAGCGCCTGTAGAGAAAGTGCCACACGACGCGTGGTTCCTTTTCTCCTTGCACATGGAAGAGCAACTTGCGCTTCTCAATGGCACCCTTAGCAAGCTGCTCTACGGAAACAAAGGTGAGGTCTGCTCTCCAGTTGTCGCCCCATACATTATAGTCGTTGACACCCCAGATGGTGTCCTGTCCACCTGTGGGAATCTCCTCGCCCGTAGGAAAATACTGGTCACATTTGACTACGTCGAGCTCGACCATGTTTGTAAGCTGAACGATGACGACAGGAGAGGGACTCTGTTCTGCGATCATGCGCCAAACGTAATCTGTTGAGGATATGGTAGGGCCTTGCATGGCGATGTAACGCAACGGAGGTTTGTTTGGGTCGGACGGAGAGGTAAGAGTAATTGTAGAGGCGTTGACGTAATCGAACTCGCCCTCCGGAACGTCAAGCTTGACACGATTGTACAACCAAGGCCTAATGTTAATGTAGCGATCCATCTTCTCGTGCGTATCTGCGTGTCTGAAGAGCGTCCATCGCGGATCTCCTAGATCATCGTCTCGCATGCCTTGCGCAACTCGAACTCGCTCGGCCCAGGTGAGCTCCTGGTATTTGATGTCGATGTCTGCATGGCGCGTGTTGTTAGCGGGGCGTGAGTACTTGCAGCGCCAGTGAATATGACGTGCATATGCATTCAACATGCATAACCAGCTTAGCTTGGTACAGATATGACGCACCTTGCTGCGACTGCGACAAGAATGCCGGCAAAACGGGTGGCAGTTGGTTGACGCTCCTACGGCGATCCTGCACTGGTGGAGATTTGTGTTGCACGGGCTGAGAGGCTGGCCGGCCAGGCCTTGGCGGCGACTGGATGCCATCTTGAGCCACCACAACGGCTGACGGCGTGGTTGGAGTGAGGTCTGAAGGAGGGCTGTCTCTAGCGCGCTTCGACGGGCCACGTAGTCGCAGGCTCCTAAAGGGGTGCATCTTATGATGGGATCTTTGCGACTGCCCCAGTACCGAGTCGTTGACGCTCATGTGGTCGGTGGTGATGCTAGCATTGCGATCGATGGCCGTCTCGAGGACCGGAGGTTTGGGTTTCCGGCGAAACTTGGGGATCTTATCCATAGCGGCGAGGGGAGAGATCTTGGTCGCTCTGGCGGCTGCCCTTTTCACAGCCCTGGCTAAGAGGGTGACTAGGTGGGCTATCGATGCTAGTTTCGCCGTCGCCGTCGCCGCGGTGTTCGATCGAATGGATAGGTAGTTGACTAGAGCGGCGACCGAGGGAAAAGATATGTAAAGGTACTATATGTACGTAGATACCTGGTTTAAGAAGAAAAAGGGCAAAGTTTCTGCGAAGGAGTGTGCGAAAGGGAAGAAGAAAGAGGTTTATAAATGACGAAGGCGAGAAAAAAAAAGGTATTTTGACGGGTTTGGAAAGAAGAAGAGGCAAGAATGAAGAGGAAGAGGAGAAAGTAGTGGAGGAAAGGAAAGAAGAAGTCTATGCGAGTCTAGAGGCAGAGAGGAGCGAGGGGATCTGGTACTGAGTACTTTGTATAACTTGCAGAGAAGCGCGGGAGAAAGGTTCCCAGTACTTGGCCCTTGCGGCGCCTGCGTGGGGTCTGACGAGAGATGAGATGAAGTAGAGCTGACGGCGGAGCTGGAAGTTCAGGATATAATAAGAAGCATCGACTGATAGGCCTATGCAGGTAATAAAGACAAATACCACATTATGAGGGCTATGTAGGATTGCTCTAAGCGATGATGCATAGCTTACTGTCTTGACTGAGGGGAGCACTAATATAAAGTATTGCATGCACTACAACTACTAATACCCGAGGATAAAAGAAGCACGAACAAGAAATGCGCTCGCCATCCTTCAACTTCTTCCTGACTCTGTACCCCTGCTGAAGTTATGGAGATTCCACAGCAGGTTATATTGCATGCAGCACTCCGTGCATACAGCACGCTATGCCGCGAATAGGGCGTCCCCCTCTTGCTCTCAGTGGAGTCGCAGCTAATCGCATCAAATCGCATTTGATCAACAAAATCTCATCACACCAGACACAACCTACTGGTACGGAGTACCTGCATGCGCATCCGCCGCTAGGAAGCTTGTTCGGCCTCTCACGCAACGGCGACGATGGTCCGTTAGTTCTGTTCCAGGTCATTTGATTCGCTTCATCCACTAGAGCGCGTCATCCAGCGTCTGCCCCCTGGACCTTTCATTTGCTAGTGTCAGCTGAAGCTCGTGTTGTGTCGCGGCAGGCCTAGGGTTTGAACTTGGTCGTGGTTATGGTTATGCGTGGTTGTATAATTATTATCACGATCCTAATATCGTACATGCATACTTTGTGGTTGTACAGTAGAGTCAAGAGCGTTTTCCCTTTTTTTTTTCTTCTTTTTTTTTTCCCTTCCCTTCCTTTTCCTTTTCCTTTTCCTTTTCCTCCTTTCTCTCTCTTTTTTTTGGTTGTCTTTGCATTGTCGCTTTTTTTAGCCTATCATTCAACCAAACGCCGCCTTGCAGAAATAGCCACCCACACTATCAGCAAGAGACATGCAGCGATGCGAGACATGTGACACACCAAGTCAACATACCTCAGTAATAGGCGAATAGATGCAGCCAGCATCTTGCATCAGCTGAATCCTGACCTATTATCACCCATGATTGATTCGGTAGCCCTTTTCATCACTCCATACCATTTCGTCCCCCTCCCTGTTTATTTCCTTCCGCTAAACGGCAGAGTAGACCCCTGTGACAAGTCTGCCACATTCAACCTTTTGTTCCAACGTCACCTTGCGGCCTTTGCCGCCTTCTCCAAGCCGTGCACTTTGCCTAGGTGTCAAACATAATCTGTGTGCTTCGCCTTGCCTTCCCCTTGCGGCGTCTCCTTCACCACCATCTAGTGGCCCGATATAAGTTGGTGCATTCAAGTTATTCCGCTTGCCTGTTCCTAGCTGGTAGCGTTCGTTGCCTCCCCAGAAAACAACATCAGAGCCCCAGTAGGTCTCGTTCTCGGAAGACCGGTTCGAGACGGATGTTTGTGTCACATTATCCAAAATTGCAGAGCAGTGGGTTGCGCCAATACTTAGGGCCTTGATCTTGATGGGCATCAGCTGGTTTTTTCTTTCGTCAAATTCGGAGAGGCCTGAGAGGGCCTTGACCTTGGTTGGCCCGAGAGAAACGTGAGTCCACTTTCCGGTGCCTAGTGAGCCACAGGTACCTTGTCCAGCAGCCCAGAGATCAAATGTGCTGTGAGGCAATCTCCTGGAAGGTGCTGCAGCGCCAGCCTCGCTGCTGGTAGTGCTAGACGCATTCGTCTCACAGATGAAAAAAGTATTCACCCCGCCGGCAGCTATTGATAAAACTCTGGACGCCGGTGCACTGCTTCCATATAGCTTATGGATGGGTAAGATTGTAGGAGTGGAGATGAAAGGATTCCCTATCTGGGTTTCAAAGCCAAGCTGGCCGAGGGTATTATCACCAAACGTAAAGATCCGGCCAAGCTTGTCTAGAACAACCGAGTGATACTCCCCCGTAGCGATCTGCTTAATATCAAACCCTTTGAGCAAGGTAATCTCATGTGGTTGATCATAGCGCCCGCTGGGGCGTGTCTCCCAGGTGAGACCCGGAATGCCCATCTGCCCTTTCGCTGGGAAGGACGAGGCGCTCGAAGCAGAGGAGAAAACTCGCCCGTTTGATGTGAGCATCAAACAATGCTCAAGGCCACTGCTGATATCAGCAACACGTTCGCCCCACCCGAGGCCCGCTGGAGTCAAGTTTTGAAAGCTGATAGCCTCCTTACCAGACGAAGACCAGAGAGACCACGAGCTCTTTTGCTGTTCTAGCTTCTTGCCGCCCTCTTGGTCGTCGCGCGAGGCTGGGATGGCATACACTGAGCCGCTGCGAGACAAGGCAATAATTCGGTCCTCTGATACTTCAATCTTGGCAAGATCCTTGCCCTTCAAGGTAATCACCGGTGTTGCATCTGCCTTGGAATATCCCAAGCCCCATTGCACGAGGTCGCCCTTTTCTGTGACGGCCGCGCCAAAATTTTCAGTGAGCTTCAAGTCGCGGAGAAGCTGGTCGTCAAAATATGATATCCTGTGCGGAAGTTTGATGTTTTTCTCATTTGAACTAGGATCAATGACCTTGCCCGAGTTGGAGCCCCAGGCATATACTCCCGGATGCTCCCAACTCTTCTTCACTTGCAAGTGCTGAGAGCTGATCAGCTCACGGTTATCTTCCTTTGAGGCAGCGTGCTTGCGGGCCTTCTCAAATTCCAATTCGGCTTTGCGATACCCTGTTTCTGTTTCTTCAGGAGCTGAGCTGAGCTGAGCTTGGAGCTTAGGATACAAGTATGCCCCTGCTGCCGCGACGGCGAAGACAGCTGCAAATCCCACTGCTTTCCCTCCTCGTCGCTTAGGTTTCCCCTCCGCTGCGTTGTTGGTGTAGCGAACCCATTGGCGTTGACTCGTACCAAGGTGCGGACGAGCTGAGAGGCCAATACGGGACGCTCGTCGAAGGGCAGATTGAGAGGTGTTCATGGCTGCAAGTCTTTCATCGAACAGCTATTGTTCTGTAGATGCTAAAGAGCCCACCAGAACACATGCGGTGGCCCCGCTCTTGGTCCAGTTTGACCTGCGTATACTCCGTACTTGCAGCGACCACTCGTGAAGTCGCAAGTGACATGAGATCATGCAAAAGTTGTGATCTTCAGCTAAAGGCTTAGTGCGTGCCGAGTTCTCATATCCCTGTACTGGGGTTCCCGTACCGAAGCTCCATGTGCGCTGATGATGTCAACCCCAATTAGCTGACCGCCAATTGGCTGGACGCCTTATCGTATCGCTATCGGTGGCCGGAGCAAGTCGCCCCGCCGAACCTTGCCAATGGCACACGCGTGGCTTTTAAGTTAGCCGTGCTTCAGTAACTCCAGCCTCCTGCTTCGAGCTCCGAGCCACCATGTACGAGGACGGCTGGTATAGCTTCGTGCCGGAGCTTAGTAGCAATAGCAATAACAGAAATGAGACATCTAGTGGCAGGCCTCGCGGGCACCAGCGCAAGGAATCACTCCTACAGCAGCCCAATGTTCGTATCGACTGATTCCCATCATTTAGTACTACAGCAGATAGCTTACCAAGCTTCAGGAACCAAACCATATTGCCGAGACCCTTGAAGATGTTCTAGAAGAATTAGAGCATACGAACGACCCTCCCGAGCCCACATTAACTCGCCGAGCTGCTTCATATTCCGATTTCTATGATGTTGTCAGAGCTAAGCTTCTCAAGGATGCTCAACGCAGGCCACGGCGGAAGATTGACAGGAGGAGCAGGAATTGGGAGGCCTTGACGCTTTTGAATGGTGATTCTATAACTCCTCAGTATCATCAGAGAGAAGTGGTGTCCTCAGAGTTGCTAGACGACCGACTTCTGGAGGAGAGCCAGCAAGAATATTTGTATGGTTTCAGACGCATATGCCATCCGAGTTAAACTAATCAAACCAGGCTGTATCGCGACCAATTGAAGATGACTGAGCGCCATCTCGAAGGCTTAATTGACAATGCCAACGATACGTTGAAGCTGTTGACGACATTATCGCAGTCATTCCTGTCTGTCGAGGCTCAGACCTCGACCTTCCAAGCTCAGTGCGAAGAGCTCTTAACGGAACAACGACGGTTGGAGAAGCTTGCGGATGAGGTTGGAACAGATCTCTACTACTACGCCTATCTAGAGAAAGCTACTAGGCGGCTGAATGCTCCCGGCGCCGGTCGGTTAGTAGAAGACGATGACTTTGGCGAGATGGTGGAGAACATCGATTCTTGCATCAAGTTTATGACCACGCATGTAAGTTGATCAACCCTTGGGACTCAATGCGCTTAATATTGATAGTCTATAGGAGGATTACCGAGAACGTGACTCGTATCTAGCACGATACAATGCCTTACTTACCAAAGCCTTGCATCTTCTTGATCATGGTTTCAACAGTTCCTTGGAAAAGGTCTCCAGCGAGATTGCGCGTCAAATTGCAGCTACAAAATCCGAGTCTGCTCGCCACGCTCTTGCTTATGGCAGATTCGAGGAGATGATGGCGGATTCTTACTCTCTACTGCCAAACATCCGAAAAGCAGTGCGATCGGTCTACCATGCATATGGCCAGCCAGTAGAGGCCTCGGTCACGACTGCAACATACGTCAACGCTATCACTACCATCTTCCGCACATATATCTCTACCCGCGATCGAGATTTGAAATTAATGACACAGCATGATCTGGACGAATACCAGAGAGAGGTCAAAACCCTCTCGGTCGAGACCGCTTCTAGAAATTTCGTTAAACAGCTGTTCGAACGGATGTATAGCGAGGATGGTCTTTTCACCAAAATTTTCAACATAGAACTCGCATGGAGCCCTTCACCAGAGTCAGCTTTCCAGGCTGTTAAGCTGGTAAACACCTCAATGGTTCACCCTGGCAATCTCGTGCCGCTGGCGACCAATTTACAAGCCGTATTTCAGAACGCTCAGCTCCAGGAAACATGCAGCATTGTAGGCTGGCTAGCTAATGAATACGCCGTGGCGGACTATGATGAAGAAGAGTCCCCATCTTTCAGAAAGTACAGGGAATATGCCGCCAGACTGCTTGCAGACCATTTATGGCCATTCACAGACAATTTATTTGAGGCAGAAATTGTAAAGTCAATTACCAAAGCCCCAACTCAAGATGGCTCCTTGAAGATTAGTCCTGTTGTGGACGGAGTGGCTTCTTCAAATGCGTATCCCTTAGTCAAACGTGCGATTGAGCTTCTGGCCATGTTTGACCGGGCTATGCCGAAAGAAAGATCTGTAAGTCTTTTTGACGCTTTTTTAGGCCATTGTCTTTCTGTCCAAAACACTAATATCATCTCACGCAGGCCAAGAATAGCCCCGTAGTGTTCAAAATTGTGCGAGAAACAATTCATATTCTTCAAAGAGCCGAAGCTAGGATCAAATCACTTAAAATTGATACCGACCCAGATCTTTTCATGGTTAAGAATTTGCTCATCATTAAAAATGAGCTGGTATCACTTGAGATTGGAGATATAAGAAGCCAGCCCCCAGCCATGCAGCATTTTGGACAGATTTGGGATACCCTGAGCCCCCAAAATTGGGTAGGATTTTTTGGGAGCGTCATCAGCGGCAATCTTTGGTCTCGAGGGGCGCCGTCAGTCACAGCCAAGACGCTCACAGTAGAAGACATGAGCGAGCAGCTGGACGAACTTCTGCGCCAATCTATTTATGCATTTACAAAGCGATGGGGATCCCTCATCAATGACTCCCAGAGCAGAAAAGTCGGCGTGAAGCCCATAGCAAAGGTAGAGGCCGATCTCGAGAACATACTCCAAACAGCGTTCAGCAATCAGCCCGAAGTAATTTCGAAGCTGAAAGAAGCCATCCAACTGAACGCGCAAGCGCAGAACGAGGTAAAGAATACAGACAATGGGGCCCGGAGATATTAGGAAAAATACATGATCGCAAAGTCTAGGCGTCGGGGCGCAACATACCTTAATGCTCATCATAATTCTACTCCACGATGTCCCGAGTGGAGACGTACCAGGATCTAAAAATAAATTGATGGTGAGCTGTTGGGTTACTTGATTCATCATTTTTAATAAGCCTCGTGTCAAGATATCACTCCGATCCTTTGCATGACAGGGCGCAACAAGAAATTCATGTGTTATCCAGGACAATTCCATTTGTCTAGAAGAGATCCTGAGTCATACGTTGGTGGTCCAAGAACAGATGTAACGCTATTATTCAGCCGCGGTGGGAAGAGTGGCTCCATCCTCAACAATAAACGAAGGATTGCAAATGTAAAGCGGGGTATTAGCGTGTTTTGTGCTCCATTATGTACTCCGTAAAGCGTAAGTTCTTAAAACAGAACAGCTGTGTCAACAACGCGCGTTGGACTATCTCTTGGCGTTATGATAGCCCGAAAGTTGTCGATCCTACGATAACTATGCCTCGGAACTCAATTTGTCATCAAAGATCTAGGAACTTGGGATATTTCCTTCCTTTCTGTCTTTACAGCAACTACGACTTGCAACAATCAACATCAATTTAGTCCTTTTTTATCCTTTCACTGTATCCAAGTCCCTCTGATTAATACCTAGCTATAACCTGAAGCTAAAAAGCCAGCATGGCTGAAGCTGCAATCATCACATACAGAGGAAACTGCCACTGCGGCGACTTTGTATTCGAGGCAAAGCTGCCCGAAATTAAGTCAGCGTTTCACTGCGAATGCAGCATCTGCATAAAAAAGGGTTACCTCTGGCTCATGCCGGGGATAGGCAATGTGAGCATTGTCAAGGGTAATTTGGAGGAGCTAACGACGTACACATTTGGCGAGAAAAAATTGAAGCATTTGGTATGAAAAAAGAGAATTGAAGTAGAAAGATGGTTTTCTTTTATACTTATTTTTTGGGATGGTAGTTTTGTCCAAAGTGTGCTACTGCCGTGGCAGCATCTTGGTGGAAAGATGAACAAGAAGATCCGCAACATGCTCTGAAAGCAAGCTATATAAATGTAAGCAATAAACAGCATCCCATGATGATTGATACGAGAAGTATGTGTTGACAAGATTTGACAGGCTCATGCTATTCAAGGGTTAAACTGCTGGGATCTAGAGAGAACTCCGTAAGGCGATTCCTCTGTCCTATTTGTTTGTTAAAGACATGCGCGCTAATACAAATTGTAGATATGATGGTGTATCTCGTGGTGATCCCTATCAACCTCCAATTCACAAAGGAGAGCTTCCCAAAGCCGAAGAAGGGGAGATTGTGTACAAAGGCAGTTGTCATTGCGGAGCGCTCACCATAGCTGTGTCGAGCAAGCCACTAGACGAGACTTTCGAAGGGGCCTTGGAATGCAACTGCAGCGCTTGCGAGCGTGTAACTAATCAGCATCTACTCATTTCGGTTTTCCATGAACAAATTGTTCTAATAATTCATTTAGATTGCCGCCATCTGGATATTTCCTCTCACCGCATCCTTCGTCCTATCCGGAGACGAGGCCAATATCAGAAAGTACGAATTCGGCACGCGAGCATTACACAAGACATTCTGCAAGATTTGCGGCGTCGGCATTACGAACAAGTTCAATGTGCTTTCCGATGAGGAGCTTGCTGTGTTACCGGAGATCATGTCTATGGTGTATAAAGAACGACGCTTGATTACGGGTGTGAATGCGCGGGTGTTGCATGGGGTAGATGTGGCCAAGTTGAACACAATTAAGGAAGATGGGCTGAATAGGATTCCTGGGGATTATGTGAATCCTTGATGCTTTTGCTGCGTTGAAATTTAGGTGCGAAAGCTGTTGAGCGGAGCGCAATGATATTGCTTTTCTCTCTGTGTATTTTTATCTGAAGTAACAGCAATTCTATATCTCTTCACTCCCAGAGACTCCAGTCAGGGTTAACTAAAACTTGCTGCCCTGGCACATCGTAAATGGTATTATCATTAAACTCTCCCGCAGCTTCAAAAACTTGGAAGTCTTGCGGCCCTTCCGATTCGACAATATATCCACCTTCGCACTTAGTATAGCTCACTTTCACTTGTTCCCTGTAGAAGTCGTCATACTCGGGGGAAAGCGCAGTGAGAAGGTTGTGGACGTTGCCCAATGGGTGCAGACTCTTCCAGGGGTGAATGCAAGATTGCTGTTTACAGGATTTGAGAACCATCATGAGGGCGTCCAGCCGGTCGACTACTTGTTCAAGAGGCCATTCTTGTTGGCCGTTGATGGCAATAGTAGTAACACCAGCCTGGGTTTTCTTCGGCGAGAGCAGATTATTTAATTGTCCTGGATCAGCCTATGCGTATTTTGAGTTAGCATAATCCTCCTCTGCTAATGCTAGGAAGTTCAGTTGGCCAACCTTCATGTCATAAAGCTCCGTTTCGTTGCTACACCAGACAGAATAATAAAATCCGTAATCCTCTGCCTCAATGCGGAGTCCCTTGTATGTGTTATTGAAGTAGATTGGCAGGCCAGTCTCTCTACCAAAGATGCTCTCAGCGAGCCCGAACCCCCAGAACTCGACAGCGACATGCTCCGAACGAGATTCAGCCTCGGTATCATAAATATCAATCGGAGAGCCATCAAGTTTCTTATCACTGATGTCGACACCGGCTATTTGCAATATGGTAGGAGCGAGATCAGTGTGTGAGGAGGGACCGCGGGCGATTCTTTGCGCGGGAACTCCGGGGCCACGGACAACTAGGGGTACGTTGATGTCGGTTTCGAAACCACATGTCTTGCCAGGATGCAATCGGTGTTGGCCAATGTGGTAGCCATTGTCGGAAGTGTAAAAGATGAAGGTGTTTTCGAGCACGCCGGCCTGATCGAGACGAGTGACAACAGATTCGATAATCTCGTCTACCGCCTGCAGAGATCGGAGACGCAACCTCTGGTACTCGTCGTTGTAATCAATGACTGTATCGTTGAGCTTGGAAAGCTTCGATACCCAACCAACTCCGCTGGGAGAATCGGGATTGAAGTTTGGCGTCCGAGGGATCTTGTACTCGGGAAAGAGACCTTCGTGCCGCTCTGCAACTTGTGGGGGGTCAAACGATCCCAATGAACCTTCACCCACAAGAGCATGAGGTGCAATCGGCGCCAAAGTTATAAAGAAAGGGGACTCATCGTCTTGGAGAGCATGGTCGAGGAACTCATCGGCGCTCTCGGCCACGATATCAGTGGAGTACTTGCCAACAGGGTTGGTCGGAGGCGCTCCATTCTTAGTGGTGCTGACATTGTAGTATTGATACGTAAAAGGGTCAAGAAAGAAGTTTGACTGAGTGTAGCCGCTAACGGGAGGCGAATCATAGTTGTAGATGTTATGAGCGTTGAAGAGTTTGCCCACGTAGTAAGTGTTGTAGCCTGATTGCTGTAACCAGAGGGCAAGATGATGGTCATTGTAACCATTCTGGACAAATTTAGGATATCCTCCTATTTTTTTAATCAGAGTTTGAATCTCAATTTTTTTCATCCATAAGGCTAGGGAAACGTACCCCATGGAGGATTCACGTTTGTTACGTTGGTGTTGTGAGCAAGCTGTCCGGTCCAGAGACTGACCCTGGATGGACAGCAGATGGCAGCTGGAAACGATACAAACGTCAGCTCTCCGCGATTTCAATTATCATAATAAGAAGATTGAGAAAAAAAGAAAGGAAAATGGCAAAATATACTAGAGCAATAATGTCTCTCAAACGTGGTGCCTTGATGGGCCAAATGCTTCTGCAGCGACGGCATATGATCCAGGGTTCCCATATGGTTATCCTGGTCATCTGTCAAGATGAAGACGATATTTGGGCGATCCGAAGCCGCATCTGCTAGAGAAATTGCAGAAAGAAGCCATGATGACGCAAGAATTGCGCGGCTCAATTTAAGATACATTATAGGAGTCGAATTGAGCAAGCTGTATCCTAACAGTGCTGCGAGTTGTTGTCCTGACTATGCTCCAGCCTAGTAGAGCACCGCATTCACACGTATTGTATGGAGATAACCAGCCGGTTTGGGTATGTATCTTTATTCCTTTCCCCTCCGTTATATATGGTTATCGGAAAAGCTACGGGATCTCGAACTTATAGCTTTTTTTTTCTTTTTCGTGGTATGGTATGACGATCGCCAATGGTGAGCACCAGAAGCGACTCCAGCTTGCGCCATGGCTAATCTGCATGCCGTGCTCACCCTTGTAGGGGCTATTAAGCGCCTACCCAGCAGCCCACAATTCCGACAGCGGGGGATCTCTTATCCATCTTTTGAGCTTATAGTTAATGAATAGCGATTGGTCCTATATTTGTATGTTTATAAGTGAGCAAAAAGCTGGTTAATCCCGAAGAATTGGTCTTATTAGTATCAGATGCTTCGGCTGTCATGATGTTAGACGCCTGTCATGGAAGACATCTTATCACGCTGTTTATTTCTTATGGATTAAGAACAGTTGATCATATCATTGTGAGAAACTCACAGAACATGTAGTACCAATAGATCTCAGCGTGAACAGTCTACGTTGAATTATTTGCACTTTGTTTCCTACGACTTATATCCAATTCAATTGCTTTCGTCCGGTCTTAGCACGGGGATCTCGGCGCTTACACCGGCCCCACTGCAGATAAGTATAAGCCGTTGTATTTGTTTTCCGTCCAAGCCACACGAACAGCTGATAACGGTCGTGTTAGTGAAGGCTGTCGCTATCGCTGGTTGGATATATACGAAGTACATGTATATATCATGCAGCGCCTATGGTGAGCGATGCTTGGAGTTATACATTTTGTGCAGAAACAGAATTCTGTCATATATGAAAACTTATACATGGATGCTATTGCTGCTCCCCCGCACGAGTAGAGTTACAGACAGGTACAAGAACAAAAAGTACGACTTTGTACTCCGTACATACGGAGTAACTTCTCCCGGGCCTCAATTGTCGGCCTCCCGCATAAGAGACATGAGAGAGGGGAATGTGTCTCATGCCAATGACCTACCAGGTACGGATTACTTGTTCAGTACCTGGTAACACTCACACCTTTTCGACACCTTTTTTTTTGGGAGTAGCATTTTGGGATCAAACAGATTTGATCTTTTGACCGTTTGTCGTTTTATTACCAGCCCTTGATATTTGATATCGAATCAGTGCCAGAATCCGCATTTCTGACGAACATGGATCACGAAATCGACCAGGAAAGCCTCGACCTCATCATCCAGCTCCAATTGCAGGATGCCCAGACCATGATCATGTACCGTGAGGGCGAGGCCCCTGATTTTGAGATGGCGCTCGAGGTTTTCAACACCGAGCTTGAGTCGCTTCACGCCTTCATCCATGATCGAGAAATGAGCCGTAGCCTGGCTCGTGCCGTCGTGAGCGACGCGGATATCATCAGAGAGCTCGCCAACGAAGAAGAACAGGCTACACGCGATAGGATGATTGCTCTTCATGGCTTTGACCAGAATGATGTCGCTCGGGATGATTTCTTTCGAGATGATTTCTTTCGGGATGAAGAGCCACCACGTACAGGTTCCCTGAAAGGAACCATCTCCGATGAAATGGTCAACAAACTTATAGTGTTATTTCATGGCGACGACGGGCCTTCGACTGCTGCGGAGTCATCTAGAAGGGGAGGACAGATCAGAGCGCTGGCCAAGGCTAGTAGACGACGCCGCTGCATTGTTTGCAATGAGGATTTCCCATTCGTCGACACCTTGCGGTGCGCTTGCTCCCACGATTATTGCCGCGGATGCCTGTCGAACTACATTAATAAAGCATTAAGCGACGAGTCCATATTCCCCCCTCGATGCTGCGGCAAACCCATTCCTCTTGATGGTGTCAATCAGATTTTCGTCCCAGCAGACATAATGGGAAAATATCGCGCCAAGGAACTTGAATACAATTCGATCAAGCGAATATACTGCCACAAACCTGACTGCTCGACATTTATCCCCACTCAGTTCATTCAAGACGATGTAGCCAGGTGCATCAAATGCCGGGGGAAGACTTGTACTATCTGCAGGGGCGCATCTCATGAAGGTGATTGTCCCAAGGACACAATGACAACCAACTTTCTTCGTGTCGCGGGAGACCATGGCTGGAAGAGGTGTTTTAGATGCCGGAGAGTGGTAGAGCTGGCGCAAGGATGCAACCATATATGTAGGTCTTTTTTCTTTTTCTTCTACCACCCTCTCTCCATCAATTTTTCTTCCCCTTCGAATATATTGCTGAGACTCTGGTAGATTGTCGTTGTGGAGCGCAATTTTGCTACGTTTGCGAAAAACCTTGGAAGGGCTGTGGTTGCGCAGCGTGGGATGAGAATATGTTGATCGCTCAAAATGCTGCTGCCAATGGAGCTGCCAATAGAGCTCCGAATCGAGCTGCGGGCGCGCAACTTCAAATAGCAAATGAGGAATGGGGTCTTTGAAAAAATAAACAAAAAAAAACGTACGGGTATTAATGGAAGTCGTACAGGAAAATGACTGGACGATGCTTTCTTGTTGGATAGTTGCTGGGATTGGAAGTCTATTAAGCTACTAGATCTAGGCTACCAACTAATCCATTACATAAACATAAACGCCAACTACTACTGACTAGCATCTATAGGCGAGCTAAGAGAAAAATGAATAAAGAAAAAGAAAATCCTTTGGCTATCACGATACCTATTAGGTACCTCTTTACCATGATAAGCATCGGAATTTGATGCTACTAATACAAACACGAGTACGAAGTAACATTTCTTTTCTCTTAATCCACCTGTACTGTAATAGTAAAGCGGGCTGCTCTACTCCGTAAATCCAATACACTACTCCGTACTCCGTACTCCATCCAATAATCCACCCAATTCGTGGGGGATGCCCAAATATTCAGTAATACGTCTAATAGCCCCACTTGATAACGACATCGGGCCATCGGCGCTCCTCTTGACAAATTTCAGGCTCTTTTCTCTTTTCCCTTCCTTCTAGCGGCTGATATCTTTTGTTGTTGTTTTCCATCTCTTTATCGTTTCTTCAATTCGTATTCACATATTCCCCTATTGATCCGCAGTCTCTGATCTCAATTCGGCATTAAAAACTCCATCCGGACCACCTCCGTCCGTTATCGGCTCTTGACAAACCCGGCCGCGGGGCCAGCCACCAAAAAAATAAAAAATATGGCTGCAGCAGAAGTTGAGCAACACCAGGGCGGAGGGCTCCAGACGGCAAAGGATCTGTTCTCTGGCGCTGTTGGAGGCATTGCCCAGGTCATGATCGGTATGCGACTCTGTTTTCTGTTCTTTTCCCCGCCTCCTCTCGCTGAGTGAAGAGCGGGATTCGGTGCGACTCGGCGACGGTCCGGAAGCGCTTTCTCGCGGCTTGCATCGCAACGATATCAGATCGCATCATGTACTGACCCAGCACCCAACTCCAGGCCAGCCCTTTGACATCATCAAAGTCCGTCTCCAGACGTCGAACCAATACTCGGGCGCCCTCGAGGCCGCCGCCTCCATCTACAAGAATGAGGGCGCACTCGCCTTCTACAAGGGCACGCTGACGCCGCTCATCGGCATCGGCGCCTGCGTGTCGGTGCAGTTTGGCGCTTTCCACGCCGCGCGCCGCTGGCTCGAGGCTCGCAATGCCAGCAACGGCCACAAGGTCAGCGGCCTCAGCTACGCACAATACTTCGCCGCCGGAGCCTTCGCCGGCGTCGCCAACGCACCCCTGTCCGGCCCCATTGAACACATCCGTATCCGCCTGCAGAGCCAGCCTCACGGCGAGGGCCGCCTGTACAATGGACCGCTGGACTGCATCCGCAAGATCAGCTCGCACAACGGCGCCCTGAGCGGCCTCTACCGAGGCGAGGCCGTGACCGTCTGGCGAGAGGCGTTTGCGTACGGCGCGTGGTTCACCACCTTCGAGTACCTCATGAACGCCGACGCCGCGCGCAACGGCATCAACCGCAAGGAGGTCCCCAGCTACAAGATCGCCCTGTACGGAGGTCTTGCTGGCGAGGCCCTCTGGCTGGCCAGCTACCCCTTCGACGTCGTCAAGAGCAAGATGCAAACGGACGGCTTTGGCGCCCAGCAGAAGTACCCGTCCATGCGGGCTTGCTTCTCCGCCACGTGGCGCGCCGATGGCCTCAGGGGATTCTGGAAGGGCATTGGGCCGACGCTTGCTAGGGCGATGCCCGTGAGCGCAGGCACTTTTGCCGTGGTGGAGATGACTATGCGAGCCATCAACTGAGGGTAATGACGGTGCGAAGCGATTCGATATGAAAGAGATACAAAAGAATAATTTTCTTCTTCTTTTTGGCGTTACTGGCTTCGGATAGGATAAGAGAAGAATTGCAAAGACTTTTTTCTTCTTCTCTTACTGAGCATGCAAGGAGGAGGTCGAGGCGAAAACAAAAATATGGATATAGACGGAATCTGGGAAATATTAGCTTGTGAAAATTCTAGACAGCCGCATGGTTTTTCTGGTGTATTGCGAGAACCAGACATTCAACATAGAATTAATCGATTTGTCTTCTTGTAAGCCGTGTTGATTCTTGTATACGGCAGATATGATGACACAATTCTATTTTTAACCCCTTTATACAAAAGTCAAAATCACCCGTCTCACCACCCAACGTTCTCGTTATTCTCTACCCGCCTCTGGAGAATTTGCCTTGCATTCAGCGGCGTCAATGCCGCGAGCTCCAGGTCTTCAAGAACCCCACGCGCCTCATCATTATCGGTAAATGCCCGATCACTTGCTTGCTTGAGCGTGATGGCTGCGTCTGAAACACCATCACCATCTGTTGTCGCCGGCAAATTGAGCAGCACAAGTCCCTCGCGAAGAGATTCTAGTGCCGCCGAGCCGTTGGGAATGAACCGGTCCACAAGCGAAAAGATTGACGCGCAATCATGCGCAAATTGTGCTGCTCCAAGCGTGGTAAATGTTTGGCGGGTGAGAATGCTGGTCCATAGCAAGTCCTGGAGCTTTTCGAGTGCATCTCGCCAGACACGGCGGAACGAGGCCGCGGAGAGAGCTTTGGCAAGAAATTCCAGGTTCCTCTTCAAGACGCTTAGTGGTTCATCTAGCTCTGGTGTAATAGAAAGAACTGAAGAGTCGTCTTTTTAAAATTCAATAAGATTAGCAAGATTTATGAGTTATTCAGGGGAACGGACGATGCGTATCAGGAGCTTACCAGGTGTGGCGCTTTCGCCAATTGTAGTCCACTGAACGTTATGGGTATATGCGCGTAGCGCTTTAGAGTGAGAGTCGACCAAGGCACTCACGAGCAGCTCCTCGCCAGCCTTGCGACGATTGGTATATGCTACAATTGTTT
This sequence comes from Trichoderma polysporum, assembly GCA_030278935.1. Taxonomy (NCBI): domain Eukaryota; kingdom Fungi; phylum Ascomycota; class Sordariomycetes; order Hypocreales; family Hypocreaceae; genus Trichoderma; species Trichoderma polysporum. The sequence goes on from JARFTM010000022.1 coordinate 48,208, forward strand.
CATCAAAGATAGCCCCGTTCTCGTCGCCACCATCAACCGCAGCGACAGTGCGTTCTTTGATATCATGGCTATTCCCAACCACGTTAGCAATAGCTGAACCCTGTGGCTTTACGTGTCTAGATTCACGCCTGTGCAACTGATCCCACAGGATGACGTAGAACTGTACTCTGCATTAATATCTCTTTTGTTTGGATTTGGATACGGGTTTTCTCAAACTCACTTCTTCATCACCCCATTCCGTCAACATGGTAGCAATGTGATCGGAACTACCAATCACTTTACACAACGTCTCTAAAGTACCAGTACCATCCAGGGCAGCTAACTGCTCCTTCGTTACGCCGTGAATGGTTCGACCCAAGGTAGACGTCAGAGACTGATAAGCTTCCAGTGAACTCCTCAGACGATCGTGATATCCGTCAAGAATATCTAATTGAATATCTGTGAGAAACTTGAGTTTTTGTTTGACTTTGCGAAGACGTTCGTATTTCGTGGTGACCACCCGCAGCAAATCGGTGAGCTGCACAGCCGCAAACGTGGGCTTCATCTTGCCCGGCAACGAATAATCATAATCGATTTTGCGCCCGTCTCTGGATCCCATGATGACCTCAAACCTCTCTAGCGCAAAACTTCTTTCGGCCTGGAACCATACGTCAAAGTAGTTCTCGAGGACGCTCTCTGACAGCCCTGCCCAGCCGTTCTCGGGGTCGCCGCCGTCATAGTTGAATCGTGATCGGATGTTTTCATCCAAGGTCATGACTTGGGATATAAAATTGCTCAAAAATCCAGGATTCGTACTCGTCTCTGACACTACTGCGTCGACTTTCTCTCGAACAACAGGTAACATTGCCGTGACAAGAGCACATGCAGGGTCCGCATAGATGGTCTTATTAGCTACGGGTGTATCGTGGAACTTGGACGCCAGAAGATGACCCAGGTTATCGCGAAAGAAGTCCTCCCACTTTTCCAAAGTTGTCAGAAGCCAGGGGAAGCAATGAGTCCCAACTGACTGAGGGCTGCTAGTTGGTTTATCGCTAATAAAGTGGAAGCGAAATTCGGCAACGAACATCTTGGCCATGACCTCAAATGGTAATAGAGTCACGATATCTGCACTGTGAATGACCTCTGGCATTTGCAGATCGAGGAGCTTCTCAACGCAGGCCACCCACTCTTCGTCCATTTCAGACTGAGGGTCGACTTTGGGCCAGTGCTTCTTACTTAGCACAGTCTCTAGTTCTGCCGACATGATTTGTTTCATTTCATCCCAGAGATTCTTCGTCATCTTCTCAACATGATCCACCAGATGAAGGTCGTCGTTTCCAGGCAGGGATCTCAGCCTAATCGCCAATTCTTTTAACTGCGCATATGGTTCGAGCGCTTCCTTGGGACTGCCTGGAAGATGAGACCGAGCTTCTTTCCGTAATTGCTCAGCATCTTGGAGCAGTATGAAATATTTCTGGGCCAGCTCGATGTTTTGTAGCTGTTTCATCGGCTTCTGCAGTCGAGCAATAGCCTCGCTCGGCGCATCCGATACGGCAGCTATCTGGACACGCCTGTCGATGCTTTCTTGGAGTTCGTTGAACTCGGCAATGCGAGCTTGAAGGGCATCTTGGCGCTCATCGCCTGTGCGCCGCGCCTCTTCTAGTTCTTTTGCGGCATCATCGAGCTGCGACTGGAGCTGATTTCGCTGCAATTCGACATTGGTGAGCAGTTCGTCTAGGTTTTCGAGATCAGCAGTCGACTGAAGCTTATCTTCGAGGTAATCCTCGACTCGAGTATCAAGGGAGCTGCCATTGAGAATTCCAGACAAGGTCGCCATTTTTGTACGTGGCCATATCAAGCCGCATCGAAGCTGGAAGGTATGACGATGCACGTCGCTAATAGCTGGCCAAGCTTATGGTGGGGTGCGGTTTATCGATATGCGTCTACCGAAGGTTTTCCGAGACATGATGCGTCCATTAACAGGCAACGCACGCGGCGGTTCACGTTATTATCTGGATGAGTCTATAGAAAGCCGTAGATTTATAAAATCGGCAGCGTGTATCTCTTTCTATCAATATGATTTACAGCATTGAAGACATTCGTTTATGGCGATGGGACCACATATTTTGCAGATACGGAGTAGACTGTGGTAATATGTACAAGCAGCAATAAGACGGAACAGGTGCTCCGTGCTAATAACGAGCTGCAGACAACATCTGCAAAGACAGGGGGCAACGCTGCTAAGCTGAGCAAAATACTACCGGAAACAGCGCAGAAATGCAGTGCTTACGAACAGCTCTTAATGGCGCAAGGCATTTCTGCATAAATAAGGGGTACATACTGTATTGCGATTCTTGGCTCGCAGGTTGCTGCAACAAAGGACTGCGAAAAAGGTGCTTGTTTACTCTGCGATTGTTAGCTTCGTTGAAAGATGGAGAATGATGCTTTAACTGCATGTTTACCTAGGTATGGACGCGAAAGTAGGTTTGGTACTCCGTAGTCTACGAAGTACTTCTTTAAATGCTTACTCCATGTCTTCTGCCTCGGATTAGCAACATTGCTATATATAGGTAGGTAAACATGGCACTTTTCCGGCGTCGAAAGGCTTGAGCTTACGAATTACAAGAGCCATTAATATACTCGTAAGGTTTGTTCAAGCGGTCAGTGAAAGCTGCGCCTCGCTGTTCACCTATCAATGTAACGACTACCAGGTACGGAGTGCTCTGCCTGCAGGCCCGCGACAGGCAAGCTGCCAATTAATGCCTGACACGACCCTAAGCATTAGCTCCGGCGCAGCTCGACTTGGCCAAGAGAGCCAAGGGATTGTCATGGCAACCCGCCAAAGATACGAGGAGTCTTGGTCTTGTTGTCTGTAAGTAGCGCTGATGGCCAGGTAGGTTTGAGTACCTTGCAGGCTGGTATTTGGAGATAGATGGTATTGCGACTGTTAACTCTGCTTCCCAACGTTGGCCCCAAGATCCTAAGAAACAGCGAAAAAGAAGAGACAGTGAGAGAGAGAGAGAGAGAGAGAGAGAAAGCATGCAGGACATACTTGAAGTAGTACTTGTGCTCACATGATAGACGCTCAGAAAGAAACGTGCTGCAGGTCCGTGACGAATATGCGTGTCTTACCCACCCGTGCTGCCGCCACTTGAGCCTGAATGCCTTCACTGACGATCGATCGCGCGCGAAATCAAGATAGCGATCACTCTCGTTTGTCGCGACCGTGCTCTCCGAAAAAAAATCTTTAGCGCACTGGTCCCCTGCAAAGCATCCGCTGGAAACAGAACATCCCCACTGTTGCTTGACCCCGGTAGCGCTTCGCAGCCCTCTGCGACCCCTGTAATCCCAACAAGCCCAGAAACAAGCTCAGAGGACGGACCTCAGCGGCGCTTCTGGGCTTGTACAGTACAGTACAGTAGCGAGTTCAGCTGATGGCTCTAGCACTAGCACCATACTGTATGTTTGAAGCACGGAGTGAGTACTTGTGGCTCCGTAGCCCGTCCAGCCAAGCTTTTTAAGCCCCGCGGCCCCACTGTGCCAACGTCACCTTGGTCTCCCGGTCAACCGAAGTCAATACGGAAATGGCGTGGCTGGGCCAACCAAAATGCGAGCCCATCCTGCCTCGACTGCAGGTTCGAATGGTTAATGATTCAAAAGATACTTCCCACATTTTCCAGCCATCTGAATAAAAGAGAAAAGAAAGTTTGGAGAGAAGCGAAGCCAGAAAGAAAGGGCTTCCCCGTTCCGGTTACGTGTTACGTGGTCCCCTTTCTTGTCAATTCAATTCCTCTTTTGGGAGGACTCTTCTCTTCTTTGAGCTAAGTCTCGTCCTGCACGTCGTCCATGACAACTGATGCCACGCAGCAAAGCAAGACATTGTCACTCTAAACATTCCAGGGTCTAAAGCGGATTCTACGCTCGTTTCGTTTTTTCCTTACGATTTTGCGAAGACGTTCAAGGCAAACCAAACAACTACATACTTTGATTCGAGCAGGCTACTCACCGCTCGTCCATTCCAACCAGCGTTCCACCACTGTTCAATTCCGCGCGATATTAAACGAATCTGCCCTAGGATCAACTAACGAGGGGTATTTTGACGAAGCTTCTTTTACCAAAGACAAAGCATTGGACGCGGGGCAATAAGGACATTGCGCGATTCAAACGACTTGCGCTCTCGGCGCCCCTGATCTCCCAACCTGCCGCTCCTTGGCCTATTCTCTCGACACTCATCAGCTTGATTCTAGCGAGGGACAACCCCCTCTATAACGACAGCAATCATGGCGACTAGATCGGGTACTAGTTCTAGTTCTAGTACTACGATTATATCCGTGCGCAGATTTCATCGGGGATGGCAGAGTGAGTTTGGGAAGAGCAATGCGTCCATCAATGGGCCTCTGGAATGCGGTAAGGCTAACAATGTGTCTCAACAGGATTCGTCCCATTTCTGGGTTATCACCACGTGCTGATGATTTTGATCGTCGTCGCAATCATTTTACTATGTATGTCACCAAGTAGCTAACCCAATAGTTCATGCCTCTTGCTAATCTCCCAATCTCAGCACTGCTGCTTGCCGGCTGCTCGTCCTCGTCGCCTCTAATGCCCGGAATCTTTCTGCTTTCCATCTACTACCAGGCCTACGAGGCTCAACCCGATACCGCGCAAGTCGACTACGAGTTTTTTAACGCCTTGACACACATTACTGGAAACGCTCAATTGCAAGCTCGAGTTGGCTACTTTGGCATCTGCGTCAACCCCGATGGTGGCTCGTGGCTTTGTAGTAACAATGCGACAGCCCTAGCCAGGGAAGTCTCAGTCGACCAGGACCCTCTTAACCTCATCTGGCTGGCAGCCCAGTTCAAAGACATGATTGTGTTTCCTTACTTGATGTGAGTATTTCTTCTCATAATGGCGTGCACAGATGCATTTTGCTGACTGGAATCCTTAGCATTATCGCCATCATCTTCGCTTTTATTTGCCTTCTCCTCCTGGCTACTTTCCCCGGCTGGCACGAGGAGGAAGACTCTCAAGGATCCGAGCGCGAGGTCAGGCCGTTCCCCTCCCGTCCCGTCTCACAAATCGCATTGGCCATCATCTTCATCTCCTCCATCTTCGTTCTCGTTTCGGTCCTCTGGCAGCATACCGCATCTGTCGCAGCATCTGTCATCGCCCAAGACTTTGGCAGTGGTGTCGTTAAGAGTGGCGTCGGTACCAGCGCCATGGTAATGGGTTGGTTCTCGTTTACGCTACTTATTATCGTCACCATTGGCCTGCTCGTAATGATATTGAGCATTCGCGTCTTGAGTTCGATGGTGTAATGAAGGCGGATCTATGGAAAAAAATATGCAGCGATGACGGGTAAGGAATGATATATGAGATGGGAAGTCTATGTGTATATGTGATGGGCGATACCAGGGGCATGTAAACGGGTGGCACAGCTTCGACTTTAGGGGGTTGGTTGGTTTACAGGCAACATCAGCATCGGAGTTATAACGGCGTTCACGAAGAATACTTAATGCGACACAACAACAACAAAAAACGGAAAAAGAAAAAAAAAACAATACCCTTGCTTTCAATTGAGACAGACGACAATTCGAGCCGGCCTCCACGACAAACCGATTTTCGCCTCTTCTTGCTGCAGCTATTGCGCAACGATGGACACCAACAGACGAGCCTAGTGCAATCAATACTACGGGAACAAAGACGACAATTGTTCGATAGATGAGGTCAAATGGGAGGCTGGTCAGATGTCACTGGGCGAATTATAGACAACGATAATGCACCAAGTTTTCGACGACGAATGCGTTATGTGTTATTTTACGGATCAATGTTTTGCTATGCTCTTTTTTTGCGTATGTTTGGCTTGGAGAATACAACCGGGGACGACAGAGGATATCGAAGTGCGGGTATATATATCTATCTATTGACCTTTGGTGCCTTTTTGTTTTCTTTTCAGTGCAGGATGATTAAAAAACGAGTCTTTATGTATAATATGAGAGGGTTGCGTTAGCTGCCATCCATCAAGCAATGGACTGAAGCGGAAATATGTTTTGAGTCTTGCTTGGTACGATGATGCAGAGTAAGAATGAGATGTATATACGTTATGTGGCATGAATATGCTCTCTCTTTCTTTAGTAGATTTTACAAGTGTAGCAAGTAACAACTGTCGTTAATTTGTGAGGCACAAAACGCAATCTCTCTCTTTACAGTGACAATATTTTCAATATTTCCTAAGCAATACTCTTTCTTAACGCCCTATCATAAGTCTTGATTCCATATGCAAACACGTATGCTTTCGTTCCATGACTCTTGCAATAAAACAGAGGAATAAGAGAAAACGCGCTCTGCCCAATAGAAAATAACCCGAGGCAATAGCACAGCGGTGCCGAGCAATAACAATAACAATAATAATAATAACTCTTTTTCTTCTTAGTGGTTACCCTATCCATTCAATTTCTCATTCCCTTCCTTTTTTCCCCATCTTATATACTTTGTCCGATAACGCTACCACCAGGCCTCTTGAACGGGTGAGCCTCCGTGTTGAGCACCCACTCGTCCAGGCTAATGGTGCTCGGCTCCGAGAACAGCAAGTAGTAGTACTTGAGCGTCTCGGCGAGCCAGAAGCTCTCCATCGCGTCCTGAAGCCCGGGTTCCTCGCTGTTGACGTCGTCGATGGCGCTGTTGGCTATTTCGGTGCGCGTGGCGCGGATGGTGGCCTCGAACATTGTCCAGCCCTTTTCCATCCAGATGGGGTCGCCGGTGATGCGGTACATGTACCATACCGATTCAATAGCTTCGGGTCTAGCGATTGGGGGTTAGTGAGAGATTCGTCACGGAGTAGAAGTATGTGCACTAAATAGGAGTCTTACCGAAGAATATATTGTCTTGATGTAATGTGAGTAACACCTGGAGCGAAACCCCAGTCTATAATCTTTTGCTTTACAAACTCTTCGTGTGACTGCGGCCGTTCGGGAAGGATAATTTGTTGCTCTTCGGGCTCCTGAGGAGGTAGCCGGTGGGCCTCCAATATCGAGTCGATTGGTGCATTGGGGTCTCGTTGGATACCAACCTCTGCTGGCTTCTTCTGCTCATCGGTCTTCAGGCCAATCTTATCTTTGAGCGACTGTGGGAGCTCCGAGCCAACATCGAAATTCTCATAGGTCGGCGCCATGCCGTCTTTTGGCGGTGGGACTGCCGCCCTTTTGTGAATGGGTTTAGAAGAACCAGTAGAATCTTCAGCTGCAAAGCCTTTTGCAGTTTGCCCCAGGGCCTCGCCCGCAGTCTCTTTGTCTTTATCGTTAGTTTTCCTGGGATCACCGTCCATTGGTTGAGTTTTCTTTCCCTGTTTCTTCTCAATCTCCGCTTTCTTCTCTTCCCACTCAGCAATCTGCCTCTCTCTCCACTCCCTTGCCGGGTCCAAGTTCTCCCACCAGAGGGTTTCGTTGAAAGGACATTTATCTAGCGAAGGACAAGGCAACACTTGAGAGCCTTCCGGCATAATGCCAGAGATGGTCGACTGATACGCCCAAACACAGCCATCAGTCAACTTCTTGGCTATCTCGAGATCCTTCTCCCGACCAAAGATCTTACCACCCAGACCGTACATGCCGCCGATAAAGCAAGTCAAGTGCGTAACTTCAAACGTAGCGCTTAGGTCTTTGGAGGGGTTTCCAGATGTGCTGACCTTGGCAGGGAATAGAATATCCCAATCGCCATCTACCATGGGTCTATAGAGCAGCCACTCGTTGGTTGCTTCGATAGTGTCCTCGTACAGTTTCTGGTACTTGGATTCCAGTCCACCGAGAAGGAGGTATTCCTTCGGGAAATATTCGTATGCCGAATCTTGGCCACCTCCCATGTGATATTGCTGAAATCCATATCCACCTACTACTAGGCCTTGCGGAACGCAGTCAAAGCTGGACGTAGTGCCATCTGCGCCAAAGGGAGGCATTCCTCGTGAAGTCATTTTTTGAGCTGGTACTTGACCAAGCCTCTCCAAGGGTTTGTTATTTTCTGGAATGATGTCCCGGCGACGGAGAGAAGAATCTAATGGACGAGTCTCTGTTTTGTCATCCTCACGGGGGCCTTGTTTAGCATAATCAGGGTCTTCAGTGCCGATTTTACCGACAACGAACCCTGATGACTTTGCTCCAGATGCATCGGGAAGTTTTTGGTTGTCTCTCGGGTCCTCCGCTCCGATCTTACCAACAACGAACTTGCTGGGAGCTTCGGCAGGGATTTGTGTGTCTCTTGGATCTTCGCTCCCGATCTTACCAACAACGAATCCCTTGGGTTCTGCATCCGACGGGGGGGCAGGTGTTTGATTGTCCCTTGGATCCTCGCTCCCGATCTTACCAACAACGAACTTGCTGGGAGCTTCGGCAGGAATTTGTGTGTCTCTTGGATCCTCGCTCCCAATCTTTCCAACAACGAATCCCTGAGACCTTGCGCTCGCCTCATCAATAGACTCAACTTCGTCGAATGGATCCTCTGAGCCAATCTTACCAACAACAAACCCACTTGACTCAGTATTAGGCTTGGCAGAGGGCGTTTGTCCGTCATCTGGATCCTCACTACCGATTTTTCCAACCACGAAGCCGTTTGACTTTTCGGCGGGTTTTCCTGCAGTTTTCTCCTCCATAGCCTTTGCCCTCGCCTTATCAGCGGCTTGCAGTCTGGCAAGTGCGTCATCAGCGTTGGTTTTTCCAACGATAAACCCGTTTTTCTCTGCAGCCTTCTCCTCCATGGCTTTTGCCCTCGCCTTATCAGCGGCTTGCAGTCTGGCAAGTGCATCATCAGCGTTGGTTTTCCCAACGATAAACTCGTTTTCCTCTGCAGCTTGTTTCTGTCCGGCGGGTTTCTCGCTGGCCGATGGCCCTGTATTGGGGGGCTGGCCAGGAATATATCCGACTGGCTTCTTGGAGACGTCTTCATCCAGTTGCTTCTGCGCCGCTTTACTAAGTGAATTGCGGAGATTCGTTGCGGTGTGGTTGCAGCCAGAGGCATCAAGGTTCTCAGGGAACAAACCTGGAATAGAAGTACCCGCCGCTTGTAGTTCAATCAAGGCGTTGGTAATGCGATCCACGGCATCGTAGTACTTGTTTTCGCTAGTAAGCTGAGCTAGACGTGTAAACTCCATGGAGAGCGTTCCAAGTTCCGCTATGCCAACAGAGCCGGCGCGATGAGGTTGGGAAGCATATTCCGGCTGCCATTGGTAGTACAGAATCGGCATCCTGTTCGGCGTGTCGAATATCCCCATGAGGAGCTCAGCAAGCTGAACAGCTTTTTTAAGGAGCATGGGATAGCCACCATCATGACCACCGCTAACATCAAAGGCGCCGAGCAGGCCGCCAAGATATCGAATCGTGGTTTCGAATACGGGAATGTTGTTGCGAGGAGTAGTAGTAAAGTCAATCTCTTCGACCGCCTTGGCTGCCTCGTCAAACTCTTCCTTTAGACCCGCAATCCACAAAGTATCCAGAGAATCAACCAAGGTAGCGGCCCAGCCGCAAAAGGGGTCGCGATGCTTGGCAGAGACGGGAGAAAGCTCGTCGTGCATCCATGCAAACTTCTTGTAGCCTGACCACGCCCGCTCAATCTCTTTCCCAACACGCTCTTGTCTATGGACTCGTTTGGATTTGGCTTCTGGCGACTCGACGCCAAATTCGTGCTGAACTCGGGGAACCTTTAGCGGCTTCCCCGTGGGGAGGCTGATGATGGACTCGGTAGGCACTGGGAAGTGCTCGGTAACGGGCCGCCAGTGAACTCGAGTGTCTGCCGGAATTCCAAGAGGGGTCTTTGGAGGGTGCTTCTGGTGGATATCTTCAATCTCTTCATCCTCATCATAGGCTGTATTCTTGTTCCTAGAGCTTGATTCGGTGTCCTCGTGCGTAGGCGCCTTGCCATTGACCGGCGGTTTCGAATCATCAAGGTCCTTTAGCTTGGGGATTTTGACGCCAGGCTCTTCATAGTCGTCAAGCTTGCTCTGCTTCTGCTGGCTGGCAACATGTTCTGTCTCCGGCTTTGATTCAGACTTGGGCTTGGGCTTGGGCTTAGACTCAGCTTCGGCCTTGGGTTCGGTCTTGGGTTCAGCCTTGGGTTCGGTCTTGGGTTCAGCCTTGGATTCGGTCTTGGGTTCAGGTTCGGATTCAAGCTTCTGGGCGGGCTTCGTTTGGCTCTCGACTCCAGAGGCGGGCGCTGCAGCAGGCGCTGCGGCAGGCGAATTCGAAGTGGGAGGATAGCGAAGGCTGGTATAGTGCGATGAGTCTTCCCATGTATTCTGCGAAACCCTGTAGAGAAGGAAAAGTATGACCGCTGCACAGATTATAAACAGCCTATACCTACGTCGAGCCATCGTGACGGTTGTTGTGGCCGGAGCACGTCCACGGCCGCAAAGAGACGATCCCTGCCCCCTTTGTTAGAGGAATGCCGCGGGCGAATCAACGCCCCGAGACGCAGAGCAGCGCAGCGCAGAGCAGCAAACCGAATCTCCAGCTCACACGTGAATTTGCCAAGAAACAGGAAGAGGGCTGAGGAAAAAAAAAAACCTCCGAACGTCCAGAGGTGATCGATTACGGGCACATGAGCAAGATCCAAGCTAGGAAAAACGCCACAGGAAAGGACACAAAGAGACCAAAAAAAGACGACCGAGAAAAATGTGCCACCGGACGGAAGACGAGCCGATCAGATGCGAGAGGAAATATCCCAGCGTCTGTGAGCAGAGCTGCAGGGACTATTTTTCCCTTAAGGCGATTTGGCAGCATCGTGCTCCGTACTAGTGACATTAAGCCGTGGTGGAAAGTCTTGGCATTTCGCAGACAAGGAGGCATCTCGACCGGCTGGAGCTGAAGCAGGTACACAAACAGCCCACTCCCAATCGGCGGCGCCACATGTACAAGTACCATTGCTGTGCCAAAGCTAGAGAGGGAGGTACTCAAACTGCTGACCCCCAGCTAGGTAGCCGGGCATAACCTTGAAAGCGGTACACAGAGGCAAGCAGGCAGTACTATAAAACACTCCGGCACGCGCCGAACGAAATCCGATAGAACCATGTACAAGTACCTACTAGACTACTTGAGCCTAGCAGGTGTACTGACAGCAGCAAGATATGTACTCCGTACCTGAGGTGAAGATGCTACAAGTAAGGTAGAAGCTCTAATAAAATGATACCTACTTCGTACGGATATGGAGTACTACTAGGTAGTACTACCCCTTAGTATCTAGCAGTACAGAGTGCCAAGAACAAGATACGGGGTAACAAGAAGAAGAAAAAAGAAAAGGAAACGGAAAATATGGTGCAGTTCGTTAGCTCCCCTCAGGGCGGCGGATCCACTGAAACGGTGGTGGTGAAGCGCTGCCGCACCTCTCTATTCTATTTTAGCACTAACCTACGGAGTACTAAGGTAGCATTGAACCTACTGTACGGCAATACCTTGCGAATCTCAATCTTCACTTGACAGCCGAACAGCAATCAGAAACGCTGCAGCGCATTCAAGAACTAAGTCCCGGATGGCACTAAAAAATCAATAGTCCGATTTGCCCGTTGGGGAAGGTGTTCCTTTTTTTTTTTTTTAGCGGTCAGCTCACGTGCCCTTCACGCGCTGCCAAGGCTTCGTTTGAATCTAGCGATGCTACCTCGCAGTTGGGATTCCGTATCGTACTAACTTTCGTTGTGCGAAGTGTGAAATACGAAATGCTACCTCTAACAAGTAGCACCTACATCAGGCACATGCTAGGGTGTCCCCTAATCTAGACTCCGAGACTCCATCAATGTCGTATTTTAGGATGACTGGTTAACAGAACAGCCAGCAAATACCAAGCTGATACCCAAGCACCTAACGTAGACATAAAACTCAAGTGCCCGCGCCGTTCAAAACCTCCCGCATTACCCGTTGCAGAATCCCATATTTCTCCCCCAGAGCATCAAACCCCAGGAGCCAGAAGGAGGACCCCTCGTCTCGACTAACCGCCAAGTAACACACAAGATAAGCCAATCGCGCGGTCCATTTTGATCCCCCGCCTGGACCCTTCCCGGGTCTCGACCGCGTTTTAGCCTGGGGTTAAATTCGCGAATGGCAAAGCTTGGGAGGTAGGTCCCGGTACAATAACCTTAAACAAGAAGCGCAACTTAGGTCAATATCACAACGTAACATTTGTCCGTACATAGCAGCTATTTGTAATAGTGGTGTCGGTCGCCAGCAACCGCAAAAACATGAAGCAAACGCCACTCTGTCAAAATCCACTCTAAAGCAATCACGCCTGGGCGCCGCCCCGACCAAGTTTCTTTTTTCCCAAAAACCAAAACCCACCTCACGCTATGCGTAGCCTTAATATACAACCAAGAGGTCCTCTGATTTATGAGAGGATGGGGAAGAAAGGGGGAATAAGAAGAATAATAAAAAAGAGAGAGAAAAAAAAGAAAAAAAGAAAAAAGAAAGCCGCAGCCATCTTATAGCCAGCCATCCGCCCCCCCACTACCGGCTCCCACACTCATCGCTTTAGCTTGACTTATACGTCTCTTTAATCTTCGTATACAAGACGGTGTCGTAAAAGTTATAGTTGGAGTCCAAGTCGCAGAACGGATGCTGCGAGAGAAGCACATCGGCTGTTGGTCGATCAAATGGATTCCTATATCCCGTTGTTAGCATATGTCGTTCCCCTCCAGCAGAGAAAGCCTCTCCAAACTTACACTTGGAAGCAATCCATCATAAACGCTACTGCGAGGTGTCCTATGGTTTCCTGGATGTCTTCAGGGATCGGGGGCGTCTCTCCGTTTGCAATCTTGTAAATGGCTCCAACAGCCTCCTCCTTGCTCCACGGTCGCCGCCCAGCAAACATCTCCAACACCACGCATCCCAAGCTCCAAATGTCCACTTTGGCACTGTACCCTTCAGTTTGTGACCGAATCACCTCAGGCGCCATCCAGAATACAGATCCCTGCATGTTATTCGATTTGTCATTGCCGTAAATGTTGTCCGTCTTTTTGGAAATTCCAAAATCGCTAATCTTGCACGTGCCATCCAAATCTAGTAGAATGTTGTCCGCCTTCAAATCTCGGTGTAAAATACCTTCTCGGTGTAGATAGGCCAGTCCGGACAACGTCTGCCGAGTAAGGGACGACACAACTGACTCTTCAAATTTGCCATGCTTGCGCAGGCATGAGCCGATGCTGCCACCGGGGATATACTCTAGGAAGATGCTTATGCTGGCTTCCTTCCGCTCGCACCCCAAGTACTGTACAATATTGACGTGATCTAGATGCTGCATGGTGTCGATTTCGTGATCTAAAGCGGCCACGAGCTCCTTCATCTTACTCTTATCTCCTGCTGCAGCTTTGGGATTGACTTCGACTTCTTTGACGGCCAAGAATTCACCGGTCGTGGCATTCATACCCAAGTACACGCGCCCATAAGTACCTTTGCCGATGAGCTGGCCCTTGAACCACCTGAATGTTGTCTGCCGCTTCGGCAAGGTATCTTGCGGAATCTGCGGGAATATCATGCTGCCACGTTGATCTGGTCGAATCTGCACAATGTTTGCATTAAACATTTTGGTGCTCTTTCGGCGCATGATTCCGCTGGTAGGGACGTTACCCGCATTGTGCGGCGCATGCGTAAACCGCTTCTGGGCCTCATGGGCACCTCGAGCAACTTCACGGATAGACTTCATTCGCCCCAACCCGCCAGAGCGCCTCATGCTCCTTTGTGCCACCGTTTGTATAGATGGACGGCGCTCTAGAGCCTTCAAAGTTGACTCGTCAGAGCCGAGCGTATCCCCACCATCGTATATAGATTGACTGGAAGATGCAATGGCAGCAGGGGGAGGGTCAATGTTATCTTGATACATAGCAGGGGCAGGAAGAGGGGGGGGCACGGTTTGATGTGGCGATTCCTCGACTTCAGGAATCGGAGAAGTTGCCGCCTCTGTCGAGACGCTATCCTCAAGCACAGGCTCATCAAGATCGTAGTTGGGGAAGAAATCGTCGAGGTTGTTGAGCAAATCGTCAGTAGGAGGTCGATTCGCCCAAACATCCTTTTCAATAAATGACTTGCGGCGACCAAGTTTGCCCTCTTTATCAGACTCCCAGGTTTCGGAACCAGGGGTTCCAGGAGTCCGGCGGGAACCGTTTCCGGCCCTATACCAGTCATCGGCGTTGTCGCCTATAGATTTGGGGGAGGTGAACGACACTGATAGGGTTTTACCCTTTGGCCGCGAAGTATTCACAGTCAAGCTAGGTTTCTGCGCGTGTCCGTGTCCGCCACCACCACTACCGCCGCCGCCGCCGCCGCCGCCGCCGTTTGGTCCTTTGCCTTTGCCCCTACCAGCGAGCGGGATGGCAAACAGCCCATCGTCGGAATCGTCATCACTATCGTCAGCTGGCGGTGGACGACCTTGCGAGGATGAAGGCGGTTGGGTTAGAGATGGCTGGGTGAATTGGACATCTGTATCTGTGAAATCTAGATCTGGGCCAGGGGACTTGGGGTTGGTAAAGTGCGGGGATGGCGGGTTGGCAGCTGCCGGTTGCCGAGTTGAACTGGGGCTGATCTCGGTCGGCGACGACGTGCGTTGCCCTATCATGTTGATCTTAGTAATTGCTTCATCGTTCAACACTGTAGCCGCCAAAGGGGGCGAAGGGACAGGTGAATAGTCCGGCACAACAAAAGACATGTTTCCAGGACTCCAAGTACGAGTCTTGGGAGAGCCTGAGCCAGGACTGGATCTACCAGAACCAAGTTCACGAAAATTAACAGTAGACATGGCTTTCTTACCTAGCGGCAGCTGCTGCGAGCCGTTGCTAGCTGTAAATAGTTGTGACACAGCTCTGATTGGAGATACTCCTCGGGGCCCGTTGGCCGTTGACTGTCCGATGGCTCCCAGATTTCTGCCCATGCCAACCAGTGCCGCGCCAATAAAACCGCCTCTGCTCGCAGCCGGTATGTTGAACGTGTTCTTTCTGCCATTTTCCGACGCATCGGCTTCAGGGCTCGCGGAAGGCATTGGAAGTCGCGGCGCCGTGTGCCCTTCAACATTGCCGTTCATATGCCGTCCCGTTTTCCTGCTAAGTGAATTTGCTTTGATCAGTGTGGCAGAGGGATCACTTGGCGGCGCCGGCGGCCGTCTTTGGGGGAAGAGATGATCGGGTTTCCTGTCCTCGTATGGCGAGTTTCGAGGCTGGTCGAAATCAACATTTCTACCCACAATGCCAAAACCTACAACAGATTCGGGTGGCACAATCGGGCTCTCTTTCTTGTTAGCCTGCTTCTTCTTTGCCAGGTATTCGCGTTGCTTCCTCTCCAACTCGGCTCTATACTCGCTCGCGTTCTGAGCCAGAGCCTTCTCAGCCAGAGCCTTCTCATCCACATTTTCCGCTATTAATGTGTTTGATCGGGACGTAGGCGGAGACGAGCTAGATCTCTGACGCCCATTGAGACGTGCATACGCCTCTTCATCTATTCCCGCCGGGATGCCGTCTGGCGACAGCAAGGTCGGCACTTCACTGCTCAAACTCGGGGTTAGCGCGCTATGTGAGGTGACAAAAAACTTCAATGTCCCCGTAGAATCAGCCTTCACTCGCTTGTTGGATAGGAGCTTTTGATCATCTAGAGGCTCAATATGTTCAAATTGGCCCAGTTCGGTCGTAAATATGAATGAATTCTCAATATCAGGCAGGCCGAGATTTAGGCAGATCGCCTGGCGAATCTCCATCGCGGTCTCGGCATCGGTGATGTCGCACATTCGGTAGTTCCACAAGTCCATAGTAGCCAAAACATATACTCTGCCTTGGGTACCACCATGTTTGGGCCTATATTGCGAGGTGATGCTGGGTGAATCTAGGTGAGTGTCGCTAACATCGGATCCATGCATTCCTAATGATAGAGGCTTATGGAGCGTCGCAGGCGACGTGGGAGAGTCGAGGTCGTCAGGCGAGGGAAAAGCGCCGTCTACTTGCTGGCGCTTCTTCCTGGACAGAAAACTGAGAAAGCTCTTCGAATCTTTAGCAGAGGAAGGAGATTCGGCATGCTTGGAATGGCCTTCTTGACTTCTCGCTGCCGACATCAGCTCTGCTAAGCTCATACCTCGGGTCAGTAGCCCGGCCGCCTCAGGCGGGAGTCCAGATCCATATATCGCAGCATTAGAGGCGGTCGAGTCGGTGCTATTCCTCGAGCGATGCGTAAACTTGGACGAGCTTGGCGATGAAGAAAGAATCGGGGTGGTGGCTGAGTGGGAAAGGGTGGGATGGGGAGCTGGGCTGCCGCCTGGGCTCGGGCAATGGGCTTCCTGCTCGCCAGTAGGACTCTGTCGTCCGAGGTTGAGATTCTTTAGTACTGCCCTGTGATTCGTGTCGGCACCAGTAGCGGGCGGCATTGTTGTCGATGTTGTCGACCTAGTTTGCGAAAACCTTCTAGCTGCTAACGTGGAATTGAGTGGCACAATTGGGGACTCAGCAAAGTCTGTAGTATCCGAGCCTGCAGTAGGAATATTCGATGTGGGATGGTTGGAAGCTATAGACTCCTTTCGACCGTGAGCGGGGACCGCTTTGGAAGCCTCAACTGGCCGGCCGGTAACGATGCTCCTAATTAGCCTCCGCATACGCTTACCCTCCTCTCTCTCCTTCGGCTGATCCCATCCCATTCCGCTATTCGTGCACTCTTGCGCCAATCGAGGATACACCCGCTGGTGCATCATGCCAAAGTTTCCACGGCCACCATGGGCACTGCCTAGCTCTAAGAACTGTGCGCCATAGAGGTTTAAAGACCTGAACGTCTCCTGCCAGTCTTTGGAAAACTGGTTGTGTGCCAGCCACAGCAAGACATTGTCCAGTGGCCACTGAGCTGCTATCTCCGGTGGAATCGTGCTTGGCGCAGTGGCAGTTGTGGGCGCATTGGGTGCGTTTGAAGACCCCTTGGCATGGCCTCCTGCCATATACATCTGCTGCTGCTGCCTGTCATCCATGGGAGTCGTGGTGCTAGTCTCCGTCCCACTCTGTGGTGTTCCCGCGTACTGCCACGCATTCTGTGGTTCATCCCGACCGAATGCAGGTATTCCCACGCCTTCTCCATACGTGTCCCCCGTCGGTATATACGTCGCACCCATTCCATCGCTTGGGCGTGGAGGGGGAGGCATGGCCATTGTATGTCCCGCTTGCATCGCAGCATGGAATTTGGTAGGGTTATACGGTTGGTGTTGGCTGGTGGCTGGAGGCGGTGGAGGTAAGTTATAACCAGGGCGATTATCGTACAGGCGGCCAAAGTTTCCATGCCAGTTTTGAGACTGCATCATGTTGCTTCCAGGAGGGGGGCCTGGCGGCGGTGGGAGCATGACGCCTTGGCCCGGACCAGGCACAGCAGGATATCGCATCGGCGGGGGAGGTGGCAGGCCCATCATGTTCATCTGAGGCCCGACCATAGGAGGCGACATGGTCGGAGGAGGAGGAGGAGGAGGCAACTGGAAAGGCCTCGTGGGGTCGTTGCCCGAGACATGTCTTTGGCCACCCTGATACATGGTCAACAGCAAGAGCGCGAGAGGGATGCCCGCTTCTCAGAAATGGTTGATCGCGAGCTGCTGTCTGGCTCGGGGAGTGCGATCGCGGCCGTCGCGGGCCGCAGTCGATAATCAACGGGCGACGCTGCCAGCGGACGTTTCTATATCGCCAAAGGTCGAGGATAGCTGTTACTGCGAATAAAGATTTCTTTCAGGCTCCGGTGCTGAAGACTGGAGCCGATGTCGTTGGTTCTTATCGGGTCCGACAAAGACTATGGCGCTACGCTAGGGTAGCTGTCCTCGGTATGGTCACACCCAGCAGGTGTCTGTCTTTGTCGTGCGGTTTGCTCGATTCGAGCGCCCAAAGGACGATGACTGACGGCCGAGGTCGCTCGGGAAGTCGAGATTCGGGCTGATTCTAGCTGCGGTACGTCAGTTGGAAAGGTTTTGGCAGGAGATGAGCCGATGATGGAACATGAATGGAGGTCCGCCTAGAAGCTTCAAAAAGGTGAACAGTGGGCCAGCACAGCCAGCGGCGCATGGGGGGCTGGCCTTCAACTCAACGGCTACTGCTTTAGTGGCTGGGGCTCGGTGGGCCGGCCTCCAGTTCTGGCACGGCCAGCAGTCTCCAGGTCGCCGTCTAGCTGTTCGTAAAGGCGCCGCCTCCCACTAAAGCTGCTTGCAAGATACTGGTGCCGGAGTCTTGCAATGAAATGATTGATAGCGGACTAGTACCTGTATTAGAGGGATCTTTCAGCGGATGCGCTCCTAGCACAACTTTCGTAGCGCAGGGCCCCTCCTTAGCCCCTGCAGCCCCTGCAGCCCCTGTAGCGCTGCCAGCCCAGGCCAATCAGAGGCGGCGGTTCGGTTCTCTTGGACGAGATACGGAGCACGGAGTCCTGCGAGCAATATGGGAAGCTCGACAGCTCAAGGATCATTTCATCTGTGGACAGGTGCCGTAATCCGCACATGCATCCAGCGCAACCGCTTCTCATGCCGGAGCCCGAGGTTGCCCAAGACTGGCAAACAATGGAAGTCCTTATCTCGTGCTAACAAGCTGAAAGACGCCACATCTTCAATTGACTTTCAAGCGTCGGGTTCTGCTGATGAAAATGAGAGCGAATGGCCTATCGGCTGGTGTGTGCTGCCCATCCGGAGTGCCACCAGCGCCGAAAAATGGTAATTCGTGTTCTTTTATTGTCATCTCCACTGGCCATTTCGACCACGATCGCCGAGCCAATAAGATAAAGGACATGCATCTAATCTACAAGCAGTACAGGGACTGTGGGTTACGAGGCAGCGCGTCTTCCCATGTACCGAGAATATGTCCCGTATCGCCAATTACTAGACCTACAAAGGTACTAGACCTATATGTTCTCCGAGAGGGAAATGTGACGCTGGAGCTCCGGTTCATACTATTGCCGTTATCTCCTCTGACTTCATCGCTGACGAACCGCGAGTATAAGGATTAGAAAGCTAGAAACACAGGTTCTTGGGTCTCGAGTGATGTCACCGAGTGGTCTTTTTTTATATTTGACAGCTAAATATGGAGTCAAGAGCAGGGATTTTCGTTGGCAGCATGTCGTACCGACACCGATTTCTCCTAACATCAGCACTACTCCTCGGCTCCGATCAAAGCTATCATCGTTAGCGAAAGCTTTAAATGCCATCTGAATCCATCCTTCCGCCTAGCTGGTAGACAGCGCGAATCGGTACGTGTAAGCTTCTCATCCTCTTCATGTTTGCACGCTTCGCCCCAATCCGGGGGCTCTCCATGGCTCTCCTCCATTTGCGACTTGCGTCTGCCGCGCGAAACTGTTCAAAATAGCTTCACAGGCCTTGCTTCTCTCTAGGCTCTCTGTCCCCATCCCGGCAGCCTTGACTAGTGGTGTTGTGCATATCCCATGACCCATCTCCTAGGGCTGACGGTCCCTCTCGGAGCTCATCCCCTCCGGTAGCTGGCTAATCAAAGGGTGCATATCGCCCAACGAATGACGGCATCGCCATTGACTCCATATAAGAAGGAGCCGACTGATGAGCTGCCAGGGCATGTTGGGGAACAATCATGCCAGGGGTCTATATTCGTATTCCACCTTTCACTTTCTCGTGTCCCAAAAAAACTTGCCTACTAGTAGATAGATGCCGCTGCGCGAAGCATGGCAAAAATCTCACCATTTACTTTAGTAGTAACATCTAATGGGCACATTCTCACAGGGCTTCATGCCGGTTGAATATAACCAGATGAAAAATATTGGAAGTGAGTGGCCGTAGGCTCCCTTAAGTTGTTCTTTCATAGGACTCAAGATGCTTCCCCCAATGATAAGAATTAGTGTGAACAGATTCGACAAGGACTACGTAAGACTGATCTGAAATTTACATCTTACGATGAAATTCAATCCAATCTAACAAATGATTTCGGTGATTATTACCTACCTTGTAGGCTCCGACTGAATACTACTCTACGGAGCTCCCGTAGACAATATCAGTATGGCCTCCCCTGCCAATGCACATACGAGTACGTATAATGATACGAGTGCATTCCCAGACCAAGATCAATAGGTGGAGATGCTGAAATTCGAAGCTGAGAACGCCAGGGGAAACTTCACGCAGCCTTGGAGAAGAAAATAGCTATCTTCACCCTGCTAGTATATAGAAAGTTACAGCTCAATGTTTCATGTAAGTAATTGGCCGAGATTTCATCGGCACTCTTGTGCCACTTTATTAGTGCACAGGTAAAATACTTGGTCTTGCTATCGCAATGCCAACTGCTTTTCACTCCTTGCGGTGTTCTCGCCTTCCTGGAGAAGTTTAGATGGGTATCACTTAACAGATGTAGCGCATTTGATTGAAGCAGTACAACTGCTCGAAAGTAGAAAGGGGCTTATGACCTTGTTCAAATAATTTTCTCTATCGTGCAAATCATTCTCCAACAACTAGACAGTATCGACAAGCAAAATATACTTTTAGTAGAGAATCAGATAAGACTTTAGTATTACCCAGACGCCAAACGGCAAAACATATCGAATATGTCACCACTAGCTGAAATAAAAGAAAGATCCATGGCCAACAGCCTGGAATAGCGTTCAAAGAGCGTCGTATCCTTCAGCATAGACTGCTGAGGACACATATTCGATTGCAATCTCCATTAAACTTCCCATCTTAGCTCGCGGTATAAACTCAGCAGCCCCAAAGGTAATGAACAGTAGGATTTAAACTTATAGGGGAAAATATTGCCTCTCTTGACATAAAGGAAATAGCTAGTAAAGAATATTTTTCTTGTTCGTGAAAGTAGCCGAAAAAGCATGGTGGGCTAATGCCAATGCTGACACTGCTCGCTTATACAGACCACACCACTTAAAAGCAAGATATTTACTCAGAGCTACTACAAGAAATGATCGATATATATATGTCTACAGGCGTTTGCTATATTAATTAATAATATTTGATCTACAAACTATGTGTAGACCACTTTTTACCAATTCATCAACCGCGCGCTTATCATTCGGCCTCGGTATTCTTCGCAGGTGCGGAAGGCGGGTTCAGCTCCGCATTTGCGGAGTTGGCCATCTTGAATATTGCTAGAAGCTACAGTTTTGTCTCAATCAGGCAGAACAGATGCGCACCAAAGTGCGATTAGAAGACGATCAATAATAATTCTATAATAGAGCGAAATTCCATTCCAAAAAGAAAAGAAATGTTTAAATTAAGAGCCTCGTATAGTATGTTTTAGTGGTACATTAGACAGACGACCACGCAACTCCAATATCCAGTCAAACATACATCTGCCCTAAAACCAAATGTCTCGTTCTCTCCTCATCACTGGTGCCACAGGCAAACAAGGCGGCGCTGTCATTAGATCTCTCCTGTCTAGGAACGCAGATTTCAACATCCTTGCCGTCACCCGCGACAAAACTTCCCGCTCGGCCCAGAAACTCGCAAGTCTATCTCCCAAGATTTCGCTTCTTCAAGGCGATCTCAACGATACAAACGCCATTTTTGAACGTGCGAGAGATGTGAGCTCTTCATCGCCATGGGGAGTCTTTAGCGTCCAGGTAATTAGATACACAAAGGCCATATTAAACAGTATAACCAGAGTCACTTACACGCTGAAGGCTCCGAAATTTAGTAAAAACGGTTCAGTAGTCGAACAAGCCCAAGGCATATCTCTCATCAACTCAGCCCTCAAAGCCGATGTAAAACACTTTGTATACACGTCTGTCGATCGTCATGGGGACAAATCCATCCACAACCCCACGAACGTCCCTCACTTTATCAGCAAGCACAACATCGAACATCATCTCATCAATTCCACAAAGTCAAAAGATGCAATGTCCTGGACGATTCTCAGGCCCGTTGCTTTCATGGAGAACCTTGACGGAGGTTTTGTGGGCAAGTTGTTCGCCACCACATTAAAAACAAGACTAGCTCAGTCTCAGAAGCCCCTTCAGCTGGTCGCTACGGAGGACATTGGTGAAGTGGCAGCCGATGTGTTTCTTCGACCAGAGGAATATAAAGGGAAAGCCGTTTCCTTAGCCGGAGACGAAGTCACATATCAACAATTGGCCGATATTTTCCATGAAAAGACGGGATCTGATGTACCCCAAACTTGGGACATTTTAGCAAGACTAGTAGTGGCTACATCGAAGGAGATGGGCACGATGTTTTCATTCTTTGAAAAAGAGGGATATGCTGCGGATATTGAAACGCTGAGGAAGCAGTACCCGCAGCTGAAAGACTTAAGAACATGGCTAGAAACTAGTTCTCATGTGAAGAAGTAGAGATATTTCAGAGAGATATTCGGCTGGGCCAATGAGGTAAAAGCATACGATATGCATACGTAAAGTATGCTTAAAGAAGATATGAAGCGAGACGACTTGTCACTTATGAGGCATCATTCACACATGGCAGTTTAATCTCAAGCTCCTCCTCTCAATCTCGCACATTGTTTTAAATTGCTCCCCTTCCTCTTTTTCTTTTTCTTTTTTTAAGCTGCCAGCCATCGGAGAATTACGCCCAAACAAAATCGCAGATCTAAGTGCCAATGCGCACTTTGGCGCCACCTCAGGAAGCGAGCGCTCCTAAACCCTTGTTAATGGCGGTTCGATGGTTGCTGCGGGGTGTACAAAACATTGTGGACTTACCCAGCAACTCATCAAATGATACTCTCCACCTCCGGACATCTGTATATATTTTAGATCAGGGGTATTAGATTCAATATCTTTTCATAAATTTTGTATTTTATGTAATACTCGACTCATTTATTTGAGAATTGAATACCGTTCACACAAACACTAGTGAGGCGATTCCATCTCTATCATGAAACTGTAAGAGCTTATTACATATACTAAATGCGAATTCTCTACGTATACTTACTCTTATGCTCACTCCACCACAAATAAATGGCCCCAGTCGATACATCCGTAAAGGCGTCACCGAAGGCCAGCAAGGCATCATGCCAGCCATTGGCATCCAGTTCCTCAACATTTGGGATATGTAGCCCCAATATGAACGTATACGTTGACGTCTCTCATATGTTTTGTTAATCTCGCCTTCACCAACCCTTTCTCTTTATCCATCACAATCGTCTTCAGCGTCACTACTATCCCCATCTCCTCCCATCTCAGATGCCAACACGACCGCCTCCTACAGTAGCTTCACTCAGCCCCCCTTCCACAGCGTTTCTCCGCAGTCTCCCAAAAACAGACCCCTACGATATCATCCAGCTCATCGCAATCTTCCCCGGGCTTCCCCTTCAACCGTGCACCCCACATCCATCTCCTCATTCATGCCCCACATATTGCCATTCTTGACGACAGCAATGCCCGAATAGAAACATGATCCGCCGTACTCAACGTCGTCCTCCTTACATCCAGAACGAGCACCACCTAACGCTAAAACAGGGACGATGAGTTCGCCCGAGAGAACTTGAGAAGGGTGGGTTACGCCTTTATGGACATCATGTTGCTGGATATAGATGTCGACTCGGGGGCTCTGGGACGGATTAGCTTCGGAATCAATACGCCGTATACCAGGATCGTAGGCCCGGCGGCAACATGTCGACCCGAAGAAGAACATATGGGGTAGTCTGGGCGTACCAGGAGGCAGCCACGGAGAACTGCGGTGAAACTACATGTACTTCGTACTCTCGAATATGCATGCTTTAAGACAAAGCTATAAGCGGGCTTGGATGTTAACAAACACGTAATGTGGTTGGTCATCCCCACAAAGTAAGCGTACAGTATCTGAGGGCTCTCGTCACCGATTTTAAGAACTAATGCGGGAAGTTGGGTCACATGGGCTTTGCCAGAGGCATACAACGGAGTGCGGGTAAACATCAGTGGTTATTAGTGCAGTATTATGCAAGTACAGAGTATAGTATAGGTATATTCCGTTATTGATGAGTGATGCGTACTTCTGCAGAGCACTCTCATCATTTCCTGTCCAGAAATCGCCCGTCATCTCTTTACCCAAAAAAAGAAATAGAAAGAAAATTCAAAGTGGCTGTGCGATCAAACGAGTCGTAAGAATGCTTCCTGATGCCGATGCCCCTGCTGATTCTGCAACCAACCATGCCAATGCAACATGCTCAAAGAGCATAAAAGACGTGAACGCCAAGAGAATCCTTCCCATATACTCCAAATCTTATACGCCTTCATGTTTTCCCTTTTAAACAAGTGCCTTATCACATTACAGACGCCTAAAACATACAACTGTGGGGAAATAGAAATTGGAAAAAGAAAGAGAGAAAAACACTAATAAAACAAGCAGTGTGCCAGTTCTAAGTCTCGTAGGCACATTTTGGTAAGCGGGATATCAACAGGGTCCCATGCAGCGGTTGGTCTTTGCTCATCCGTTTTCATCCGGAAGTGTCCTGATACTTTGGTTCCCTGAGCCCTCGGTGGAATTTATGGGGCGACCAGAGTAGCGGTGGAGCGGTGAAGGCGACTGATGAATTCTTCAGCGCCGATGCGGCCTTTTAATTCGGCGACTCGAGGTCATTGAGGCGTGGTATATCGCGTAGTATTAGTGTGTGTAGGTGCATCGTTCTTGACGGCGGCATCTTCAAGGGCTCTTTTTTTGTTGTTCCGATGTCAAAGACAGCATTCCCAAAGACTGATCGGCGAATGTACCCCTGTTACCACACACATCGAACCGACGTCGGTGAAAATCGCTAAAAGGGCAGGCAAAAAAATCTCCATCAACTATTGGCCCGTTGGCATCATGGGCTTACGAGCGTATACGACGTAACTATTGGCCGTTAGCAAACCTTTTCTCGAGCCTAAAAGCATGCGTGCATTAGACAACTTCACCGGCGGATGTACTTACTAAGGCCAGTAGGCATGGACGCCCAGGTCTCGCAGTTCCTTTCGTAACATGGCAGAAATCACCAGAATTTCCTCTTCTGACCAGCCCAGGCTCTTTTGGAATAACCGCATAGTCAAACCCTCCAGATGGTTCATCAAATTGTGCTGTTCCCAGGCTCCAATAAGCTTCAAGCGCTTATCCTTGGCCCAGGGCGTGCAGGGCATCTTATACACCTCTTCCGTCACGCATTCGAATCCTCGTTCTTCAAACCACTGTTTGAATCGAGTTGGGTCATCCACTGGAGTGCCGTATCCTTCGCATGCCGTCTTCGTGAGATTCGCCCAAGACCGAAATGTGCTCTCGTCGGGTAAGGTGCCGTCATCGCATTGTAGCAATCCAGTATGACATTGGAATTCAATCCACCCACCAGGTTTTAGATGCCTGTTTAATGTCGATCATATTGTTAGTTTGGAGGGAAAATAAGATTTTTTTTGGATGATGTCCTAATTCGGAGAGAATGCCTTGTACCTGTATGCTTGGTCGATTAACCTCGGAAAATTTCGTATAGCCAAGATCAAGTCACGAGAAAATATGAAGTCGGCACTATCTGGTTTCCACGTCCAGTTCTGTTCGATATCGTCTAGCTCGAATTGACAGTTTGGCGGTACCCTTCACAAACTCATCAGCCCTCCCATCCTCTTCATAGTTCCAATCTTATACGTACCATTGCGGTTGTGTAGGGGCTATATCAACACCAACAACCTAAATAAATTGCCATTAGTTTCTGCGTTTCGCATCAACCAGTAAAATGTCTATTTGAAGCAAGATTCGTACCTGTGCCCCAGGATAATCATCGGCAACCTCAACACACCAGATACCTTTTATGAACAAATGTCAGCAAATGATTAAATGGCGTGCGGAGTTTCTGATCGAATTACCTGTACCGCATCCTAGATCTAGAATCCTTTGTGGGTTCTCGCCAACGGGCGATAGAAAACGTCGCTGTTTCAAAAGGGCGTAGTATTTGGTGTGGCACAAATCCATGCGATCCAACTCTTGGTCATCCATGGGAAGTCCATACTCTGAGAGGGAGAAAAAAAGCTGCATTAGCAAAAGGTTTGAAGCCAGCGAACGGCAAATTACGACGCTGGAAAGAAACTCAAGATATTACCTTCTTTCCCATACGCCGCGTAGACACGCTGGCCTTCTCCCACGACACCATGAAGGATAGATGAAGTGACGGAAGTCAGTGAAGACTGGAAGCTTCCAATATCGTTACCCTGGTCAAGTTAGAAGGCGGTCCGGCAACAACATCCTCGACTTATCAAAGGATATTTGACAAGCCACTCACTTCGTCGAAGTCATCGGGCGGTGACACCGCAGACTATACCAAGCGCATGTGTTAGCAGTTGAGTTGACCAGCCTATCATCGCCAAGCGATATGGTAGCAAATGAACAGCCTGCTCAGTCTCGCCGTACACACCTCATCAGGGGGGATCATTCCGGACGGCTCTGTCATAACAGCTAATGAAGGCCGTCTATCGTCCATGCTACTCAAAGCCAAGAGGCGACCCTCCGGCAAACTGACTCTCCGCCCCAGCGGCTGGAATGAGAGGTTTAAACGTCGACTTTGCACAGTAAGAGTCCTCCCTTCTTCTCGCTTTCCCTCTTTGACAAAAGATCCAGGTCTGTCGTGCTGCAGTCAGTCAGACGAGCGTTTCGGCGAACTTGACAAATGTGTGGTGGGAGGGCCGGTCGCTAGTTGCAGTACTCCGAAGTGGTATCAAATTAAGCTGCAGAGGGGGACAGCGGCAATGGTAAGAGTCCTCTCGTATCTAGATGCAACGGGGTATGTGTGAGTCGATGGAGACTGTGGCGTTTTTTTTTAGTTTAGTTTTTAATTTTCTTGATCCTCGTCAACAATGTGGGTGTACTTTTGACTTCGTCTTGCCGTGGCAATTGTGGTGGGAAAAGCGACGGTCCGTTGTGTCCCCGAACATAAAGTTTGGCCCAGGAGTCAGACGTCAGTCTCAACAGGTTAGAGAAAAGGAACACAAAAAGCTAGCCGATCCGTCCGGGAAGAAGAAGGTTCGAAAACCGGCACCCTGAAACAGAGCGGACCGGAATCGCCGCCCAGCCTCTCTCTCCTCTCTCACAACTCAATTCACAGGAGCACATGCAAGTACTACACGAAGGAGCAGCTGGGGACCGGCGCAGGCTGAGCTGGGGGGCACGCTATTACAGAATACAGGTACTCCGTACTCCGTACCAGGCGAGGGAAACAAACCATCGACGGGGGGGCGTATGGCACGAGGGGAATGAGAAAGACAGTGAGATCCTCTTCTCGCCGACGCAGATTATCACCCTAATCGTGTCCACTTCGTCTAAGGCCCGAAGCGGTCGTGGCGGATTGCCTGAGCGGCCGAGTCAGGTGTGTGTTAGCCGCTTTTTGCGCCCAGGAGAAAGTCGAACCAACAACCTGTGATGGAAGAGAGGAGGAGAGAGAGGAGGAGGAGAGGGCTGGCAGAAGAGTCAAACGGGCTGGAAAGGCTTGGGGTGGAGGAGAGACGGCGCGATGCCCAAGATGCGTGCTCAGGTATGAATCAAAATTCAGGCACGCGAATAATGCTCTAACCATTCATCCATCAGGCCTGCGCACTCTGCGAGGGCACTCCGTACATGGAGGTGGTATTGCCGTTGGCTCTGGACGAGTCTTACTTCGTACACGGGCGAGAACCAAGCACTCGGCGAATGGATCACCCCAGCCTGCATCTGTATCTGCATGTTACATACTCGTACCTACTTGTCCAGTACATGTACAGGCACTCGTACATGCTACTATACCACTACAAGGCAGTAGTAGATGTATGGTTTACTTTCCTTTCCTAGATCGTGAGCATGCGTGCTGCTGGGTCTCGCAGTCCCAGACGCATACGAACAAGTCTTGTACGAGGTTTGGTACTTCTTACTTGCTCAAGTAGTAGTATAATGCATCCGCAGCTGCGGGTTGGAAGACAATGGAATTCGCCTCCACAGAAGATACACCTTGTCCGGGATAAACAGCCGCTCCGGGGGGGTTCCATGAAAGGAGAGGCCAGTCATGACAGCTTCAAGATTAAGGTGGCCCAGGCTTCGGCTGTCGATGTTTGACGCAGCTAATAATACACCTTTCGGAGTGCTAACCTCTCTAGGCAGCACTCAAAGATGGTTGAGTGAGCCATTAAGTGCCGAGCACCACCCTGCCTATCCCACATGCGCACAAGTGCAAAGTTGTAGTGTGTATAGACGTACCGTGACAGTTCTGTTGCAGAAACCGTTAGGCCTATCTATGCTCATACTGGTATGTACGGAGCTCTGGAGGTTGTATCAAAGGCCATTTCGCTTTGGCCCTCTCTCCTGTACCTCGTACATGTACCCGGTAAATTGCTGCATGTCTCTCCTCGTTGTAGGGCTAGCACCGCGACGGGCTAGACCTCAGCTGCTGCCGTGACTGGCTGGATAAAACGGCAACGGCACGAACAAATCCATGAGCAGCGACCAACAGGACGCTGCAGCACGCGGCCCTCTGGGCTTTTAGGGCTTTTAGGCCCGTTATAGCGCTCTGCCACTGGTAGCGACAGGGATCAGGCCACTATTTTCGCTTTCCCGCCCCGCCCCGGACGCTAAACGCCTAGCGTCCAGTGGGGCTTCCAGGTGCTAAAGTGCTTGTACGGAGCACCTTTGCGGGCAATTTTAGGTCCCGCGAAAAGGTCCAGCTTCGGCCAACACAACCAACTTCATTATTACCCAGACTTGGCACTCCGAACAGACATCAAACACATGCTTCTCGACATCGATTCCTCAGCCACCGGGGAAGCAGTTGTCGTATGTTGCTGAGTCGTTTCGGGATGATGCCGTGCCCTGACAAGTACCAACAAAAGTACGAAGTACGGAGTACAAGTAAGCCATACTTCGTACAGAGCCACGCCATGGAGCACATGCACGGAGTATTCGCGGGATTACTCGGTAATGCGCAGCTCTGACATGTAGCAGATCATCGCCCGTGGCCACAGGATTCCGTGAGAGCCCTGGCTTTTGCTGGTTTCGTTGGTACCTCGTCGGGATCTCCTTGACTGAAGAAAATCTTGACCAACACAAGGTTTTTAGGGGGCGGGCAAGGCGGGTCAAGCTCCAGTACACAAATAGCTCCCTCCGCCTCGTTTCGCAGCACTTTGCCTGCCTCGCGCCTGTTGATAGGCCAGATATACAGGCAGAGAGCGGTGTACAGGCCAGAACACTCACGTAGCGCATGGACGAGTAGCATTGCGCGTTCCGCATTACCAGACGCTAGATGGTCGTTTATCAAAACCTGGAGCTTTGATCCAGCCAATGCCCATGCCCTGATCGCCGCGGCTTAGCCTTACCTTTATCGTCCTTTGAGGCCGATGACCAAATTGTGGACATCTGCCCGCATCAACGGAACGTCTTGGCCTCGCCTGGAGCACTTCTCATTGGAAGAATTACGCAAGCATCCTCGGGCCTACGAACACTACAGTACTTATTTGTGCAGACGGTACGTATCATCACTGTTCATGTGAAGCATTGGTCAGGGTCGTCATCGAAGTCAGCAAACTGGCACACGCAGCACAGGCTCCAATCCGGCCAGAGCGGATGCAGTACGTATGTACTATGAGAAGCAGTCGTATTACGGAATACGCACCACCATAGGTATTTGCAATACGGGTATTAGTTAGTGCTCCTTCTTACCTGGACTTCACTTCATATCCATGCTGCGATGCAGGGAACGTTGAAGACGGCCCTACCCGTGTCTTACACCTCGGCAGTCCGCTGACCCTGCTGTCATCACTCCTGTTGTCTCCCTACCAAGGGAAATACTACAAGTTGAGTCAATGCTTGCCTATTAGTACGGAGTACGCCCGCAGCCAAACCTCGTGGGAGAATCGACCCTTCGCCGCCTGTAATGTCCACTGCCAGTTGTGTGGTCCGTCGATGGCGCGACTCTTCCCACGTGGCCATAAATTACCGAGCCTCTTACGGGCAATTTCGTGTGGCATCTCCTGTTGTACAAACTACTCGTACTTACCGCAATCAGTAGCCATACTCCGTCCACACCATGCTCTGTATAAACGTTAGGTCACGGGGTATCATATGCGCTGCGACGTAAGCGTCGTCGCATCTGCCTTTCAATACCACTTGGCAAAGATACTGGTAGTAGTCTACTAATATACTGCCTGTACTCTCAAAGGTTATGGAACAAATGCTTTCGTGCCGACTCTAGCTTCCTGGATAACATCTTTCATGCGTCTCGCATGTCAGGATGTCAAAGAGCTTCGGGGACACCTCTCTCGAACAGGGATTAACCGACCAGGACAGCCCAGTGATAAGGTGGTACCAGGCGCAACATTCACTCAATTCGGGGCCCCGGCACATTCTCCCTCATGCGGTGCTACAACTAAAACCTTGTACAAGTACGTAGCAGTACTGCCAGTAGCAGTATCTTCAACGGCTGTTTGGAGGAAAGACTTCGCATCCCACAACAACCGGGGTCTGAATGCAAGATCCCGTCGACACCAGATCTTACCCGTACAAGTACGCCAAGCTCCCAGAAAAAGACACGAGAGGCCCTCTGTGAGCTTCTTGTCGCTACGCATTCAGCTAGTGCTGCCCTCTTGTCGGTTGATATTGGTAATTCCGTATCAATTAGCATATAGATTGGCGTATACAATTTTCCGCTCGTCTTTTTGGGGAAGTTCGTGGATTCCGTAAACGAACAAACGAGCCAAACGGTGTCGTTACCCATTTCTTCTCCCCCCTCTCTTTTTCCCTTTCTGGTGGCTTGCGCGCACACATGCAAGTACAGTAGCAAATGCATAAAGTACAGGCATCATCAACCTGGGGCAGCTGAAAGTTAAGCTGCGACTGAACGTCTTAAAAGCCTAAAGGCCGCTTTCTCAGCGCTGCTAGGCGTCTATATACGCCCGGAAAACCTTCGGATTAGTAGTGCTCTCGCATAACTGTAGGATAATCATAAGTTCTACTTCAGCGTCATAGACGGACCGGGGAATCAAAGCCGCGATCTTGTGCTAGAAAGTCTGCTTGAAACCCGCGGAGTCTGTCCATGCTTTGCTATGTTTAATGCTACAATATCAAACAACGCTACTATCTTAACCAAGAAATCTTGTCAGATATTAGATACTAGATCAATAATCCTAGTGTTGCATATACACCCACGGCCGCTTCGAACAGATGAAATACTTATACAGAGTAGACTATTTTGGAGCCGTAGGACGTAGGCTTACTACCCAGAGAGAAAATGCTTTCAACCGTGCTTGTACATGAATGTATAATTTGTGAAACAGCTTCTTATGCATGGAAATTTATTTTTCATCATTGCTGTTGTACATGGTATATTCGTACACATTTTGTCTTTTTCGCCGCCTCCACCACCACCAACACCTTCTATCCCGCCTCATCCCTAATCCGTGTGTAAAATCATAAGCATCATCATATCTTTCCCGTCAACCAATCCCTCTCCTTGTTCCTGGCCGCGTTTCCGTAGCCTGTCACCGGCAGATCACGCTTCTTCAACTCTTCCTCAATCACCTTCCAGCGTCCCACGGCAACCTCCTTATCGATGGGGCCGATCTTTCGGTCGTGCACAGTAACGTTGGTCAGCTCATTGAAGGCATTGCGCTTCTCGAGCATCTGAGCCAGCTTCAGTGGCTTGGGATCCCTGGCCGCGAGAGTCAGAATGTGCTTCGTAGTGTTGGCGGCGGCGAGTTTGGCATCTGGAATGAGGGTTCCCGTGAGCTGATAGAGGCGCTTGCGGAGCTGAATAAACACACAGAGTTAGCCCATAATCATCATCATCGCCATCGCCATGGATAAACGGTACATATAATGCACTCCCGTAGTATCATAGAGCATATGACTGAACCTTTCTCTCCATAAGAATGACATACCGCAAATCGTAATGAGTTATCCAACGCAATACTCTTCCATGAGGGATCCCACGACTTGATCATTTCTTTTGCCTCTTCCACAGAAACCCTGCTTGTAGACTCTGCCTCTGGCGATTCGTTCGTCAAAGCTTTGACAACCGATGAAGCGTCTCCCTTCAAAGTAGCCTTGCCATCCTGCACCTCAACTTGCAGAGCCAATGCCTGCTCCAGCTCGTTCCTAGATCCTCCCTCCGACCACTTCTTAGTGGCCCATTCCGAGAAGACTCCCGTCTGTTGCAGCGCCAGTGCCTCGACGACGGCTCGTCGCAGATAGACTTCCAAGACTTCCTTCTCGACGACCCTCTCCGTGCTGCCGAATCCCTTGAACGTACTCTCTTCGCCCCAGTGTCCAGGCTGCTCCCACCATGTGCTCAGCACTCCAATCTCTTCCAGCCCCTCCGCATCTGTGGCAGGCACATACGTGGGGTCAGCCAATTGCAGCTCCTTCTCGGTAGGAGCCTCAGTCCGCCTCGACGGCAGAGCCAGCCGGGAGTCTCGTACGGCCGCGGGCGTCTTGTCCTGTCGGGGTCGGTTCTCGAATGCTTCCTCTGGCAGATTCGACAGTGTATCGGGCTCCATCCTCTGAGTGTAGGGATCAGCAGGGCCGGGTGCTTCGCCTTTCCACAGCTTTCCCCGGATCCATTCGGTGTTTTTGCCCTGCGAGTGGCTTGTCGTCGAGATGGCGCGGGCAGCGGCGAAAGAAGGTCTATTTGCGGCGCATTGTGACGGCACGGACAATTGCAGAGACTGGAGTCTCCGCATCCTCGTTATTCGTGCCATTGGCAAAGTGTGTGAGGGGGAAGCCTGTGTATAATCCCCGGGACGCTGTCAGTCGATTTTTTTTGGATAAGAGGCTCGAAGAGTGAACCGCAACTTTTCCTCATAAAAGCGTGGGGCTGAAGTGTGGCGGTTGCAGACCAACCAGAGCGCAGGATGTCAAAGAGGGTCCACATTTACGACCAGCCTCGCAGCAGCTTGCTATTAGTAGTACTAATGGCTGCTGTTTCAAAGATGCATTGAAGTCAGCTCAGCAATTCATCGTGACAACAGCTCTCCAGGTGCATCGGCCCGCAAATGCGTCCAGAGTCGCCATGGCGCGAATCCATCTCCTAGTGCTTCTCCTCGCCGCGCTCATAGCTCTAGCCTCCGCCTCTTGTAAGTGAAAAGCCCGCCGCGCATTCTGTTCTGTACATTGAAGACACAAGCCTGACTCTCACGACCAGCTGCGCAGAGATTCTGCAAATGCACATGCTTCAAGAACAGCACCATCATCCCTCTCGGCCCTCAGCACCAGTCCGACAAGCGGCAAGCATCGTTCTCCCTCGAAGACCATATTCATGTCCCCGTCCCTCGATCGGCGTCGTCTTCGTGCTCCGAGTGCACAAAGGCATTTTGCCTGAGTCAGGGGATAGATTTCTGCAAGGAGGCAGAGGAAGATGACGTTGTGACCATGTGCTTCCAGCGCGACAGCAACAAGGACAAGATCATCGTTTGGGGGTTCATCTTTGGGACACTGGGGCTGCTGGGCTGGGCTGCGTTCAAGAGAGTGCTAGAATGGAGGGAGGCTCGGAGTTTAGGACGGGCGGGTGCCAGTTACGCTGCCGTGAGCAGTAATGCTCGATAACATATAAATTTTGAATGCGACGATTTACGATGAACAGTGTTCAGGAACGTTGGGCTGCTATGGGAAACTGACCCTGGGCATTCAAGCTTTTGACATGCAATGCGGCCGGTAAAATCAATGCTAAATATTCTAAAAGGCGTTTATGCGCCATTGCAACTATGGCTGAAGACGACATGTACTTTTTTGTGTTCCTTCAATGCGCCAATTGTATTCCTTCAACTTGAATGCACTCTTTCACAACTCAAGTTGGCCAAGGCCGAAGCCTGTGCTAGTTGCCGCTGGCTTGGGGGGGTGTGATATCCCAAGATCAGCAAACCACTCCTGTGCTTTTGCTTCCATCTCACAATTAAACTACTCCGCACACCATTATATTTAATCCTCCTCCAAAGTGCTCACTTTAGCCTCTGTGTTAGGCGCACCGGAGTTGGCCTTTCTTCGAGCGCGGACAGAAGAGGCAAGCTCTTCAAGAACTGTGATTGTGCTCTCCCAGTCAATGCATGCATCGGTAATACTGACGCCGCGCTTCAGACCAGCGGGGCCCTCGGCAGGGACCTTCTGGTTGCCCGCAGCGATGTTGGACTCGATCATGACACCGATAATGGCTCGCTCGCCTTCCCGTACCTGGTCGGCAATGGTCTTGGCAACCTTGGGCTGGTTGTTGTGGTCCTTTTGAGAGTTGCCTGTGCCCATGTTAGTCAATCTATTTTATTTGGCACTCTTAAAGCACTTTCGACATGATATCAAGACCTACCATGAGAGCAGTCAATCATGATGGCCAGTTTCTGGCCCTTGTCCGTCAGCAGCTTCTTGGCCGCCTGGACATTCTCCTTGTCGAAGTTGGGGCCCTTGCTTCCGCCTCTCAGGATAACGAACCCGTGCTCGTTACCCTTGGTGCGAGTAATGGCAGCAAGACCCTGTTTTGTGACACCCATGAAGTGGTGTTTCGCGGCGGCAGCGCCAATAGCGTCAATGGCAACGCCCAGACTGCCGTCGGTTCCGTTCTTGAAGCCCACGGGGAAGGACAGGCCTGAAGCAAGCTCACGGTGAAGCTGGGACTCGGTTGTTCGGGCACCGATGGCGCCAACAGAGATGCAGTCGGCAAGGAACTGAGGGGAGATGGTGTCAAGCATCTCTGTGGCAATGGGCATGCCATTGGAGGTCAGGTCAACGAAGAGCCGGCGGGAGACGCGCAAGCCCTTGTTGATCTGGAAGGAAGAGTCGATATCAGGATCGTTGATCAGGCCTTTCCAGCCGACGGTTGTGCGAGGCTTCTCTAGGTAGGCGCGCATGACGATGAGGAGATCGCCGGCGAGTTTCTCCGAGAGCTGCTTGAGACGGCCAGCGTACTCGTGAGCAGCTTCGGGGTCGTGAATGGAACAAGGTCCAACGACGACTAGTAGTCTGTCATCCTGGCCCATGACGATGTGGGCGGCATCTCTCCGGCCCTTGACGACGGTCTGGAGGGCATTTTCGGTCATGGGGATCTCAGAGATCAACAGAGCGGGTGGGATCAAAGGATCCTGACCCAGAACTATAAGCTGTTTGTTAGCTTGCCATACTTGAAGCGCGGATCACTCTGCGTTTAGAGGATCATGGCCAAAAGACACAATGGCGCAAAAAGCCATTGGCGAAAACATCTGAACTACATGTGTCGA
The DNA here is from genome assembly GCA_030278935.1 of Trichoderma polysporum. Classification (NCBI taxonomy): domain Eukaryota; kingdom Fungi; phylum Ascomycota; class Sordariomycetes; order Hypocreales; family Hypocreaceae; genus Trichoderma; species Trichoderma polysporum. The sequence continues at coordinate 83,253 of JARFTM010000022.1, forward strand.
ACAGCCCAAGGCACCTAGCAAATTCCAAATGGCACCACCCGAATGCCACCGTGAATCCGGGACGACTAATTAAAGCTCTTGCTGCTGGGAAGGAATCGGCATTTTCATTATACGTACTTCTGGTGTCATCTGCAATGACTGTCGCGTCAACGCCAGGCATCTTGTCTGTGGTATTGCCGTGTGTTTAAGAGGCGAAAAAAAAAATTAGAGGAATTGAGTTGAGGGTGGGGTTGTTTGCGATGTCGGGATTGAGCCAAATGCAATTGTAACTACACAAGATATCGAACGGGGTATAATAATGGAACAGCAGCGAGGCCAATTCCAATGCGATATGTGCGAAGGATTTATGGTACAAATATGTTCCAGAGAATATTTCTAGAAGAAAAAACGGTCGAAGATAAATAGCGGCGCACACGTCTACAATGAGTCAGATTTAGCCATAGACAAGTATCTCAGAGGCATGCGACCGGCCGTGCTTCGGAGGAGTGGAGGTGTGGATGCGCCGACAGAAAAAAGAGGGGTCCGTCCACAATTACATGGACCTGTGTATGTACGCAGGTCAGTTAAGCTCCGGGAGTGGTCAATCGATGGCTTGCAATTGGACCAGTCTGTTGCGAAGTTATCGCAGCCTCCGACAAACTTTTTTTTTTTTTTTTTTTTTTTCCCCTCCCGTTCCGGTTCTGGCAGCTCCATAACTCTAAAGAAGACAGCCAGCCACCAGTGAGGAAAAGCAAGTTGCGTTTAGAGCATGGTTGGAGGCTAAATCCTGTTGTTGCTTTTCATGTTTGTTTTGAGGTTTCCTTTGCTCCTAGCTGTGCCTTACTCCTTCGGGTCTCTTGAATACATGGCGTATCGATGCTGATCAAGCGTCCAGCATCCTACTATACATACAACTGCTAGTAAGCTGACGACGACGACGCTGCATGGGATTTGCTAGACACCTTCCCCTCTCGGATCAGATCTTGCTGCAATGATGCATCCCACTCTAGATGGAAGAGCCACCCAGTGCATAAATCGAAGAGGTGTGATCATGTAACAGGGCATTACTGGGTGTCGTGAAATGCGTAGTAGTGCACCAATCCATCTAGTAAGCATTCTTCCTGGCCTACCGTGCCAAGCGTGCCTACGGGTAAGCTTGAGTAGGTTGCTTCTGCCTTCGATGGTGGAATTGTATCAGAGCGGACTGCCGTCAGCAGCGGAAAGCGGAACATGAGCCTAATTGATCACCACATAGGCCTATATATATATCCATGCTAACCAACCGGCAACATGCACTTATTGTCATGCATATGCCATTTGAAGTCTGTATTGTATCTTGATGTTTTGACATGCATTAGCTCCATAGGAATCTCCAAGTGCCTAATTGCAGCTAAGCTCAGGCCAGAAATCGCCTCTTACCCTGTAACATGCTTAGAATTCCAGATTTCTAGCGTTACATAATACCAGTTTTGGAAAACGTAAGTCTTTGTTGTCAGTCGGTAGAATAGTTTATCTAGGTTATCAAGTCCTATTTCTTTTGTTTGTTTGTTTCGCTTGTGGCCCCCAAACAATAATCTTGGAGGTAACATCAATCTTTTTGATTAGTACGTGGTCTTTCCCTAAAGGCTGCATACTAAAAACCATGATTATTCTATGCGCTATCTAAGACATGTTAGATCGATTATGCTTCATATACTAAGGAGGTAAGAAAAGAAGAAGAAAAACATTATCGTTAGTATAATTGTTTGCTTAATACTCCGTACATAGGTATTGATAACTTGGCGTCCTTTTGACTTGACATCTGATGTTACATCTAATCTCATCGTGCTTTGCCTTATAAATATATTTAAAAGAATTCAAAGTATCAGTTCCTCTGTGGCGCAATTGGCTAGCGCGTCTGACTGTTAATCAGGAGGTTGGAAGTTCGAGCCTTCCCGGAGGAGACGCAATGGATGTAATCCTTTTTTTGCCAATCATTCTTAAAGTTGTTATTTTATTTTGGTACTAATTTCCATGAAATTGACTGAAGGCGGATCGTTGAAGGCAGAGGCCAAGGTAAAAACAGGATGAAAAGGCAGACGCAATGCGGAAGGGTCCAGCAGCCCCAACTGCTACACCGCTTCTATACGGAGCACTGCATGGATACATATCAATTTGTGGCTGGTAGATAATAGTACCACCCAACTGAGCCTGAGGACTCCTTTATTAAGCAGAAGTCTGCATCCGGCGCAGACTTGGGATGAAAGCTGAAAGGGCCCTCATTACCCCATGTTAAAGGGCAGATCTTGCAGATCAAGTTACACATTGATTCCCGCCCAGGTGCACCTACTAAAGGTAGCACTATGAAGGACACTTCGTAAATATGAAGCAATAGTGAAATATATGTCAAGAACACTTAGCCACATGGCGTTGGAAAAGAAGAAGAAACACATCAATAGCCAACTCTAAGACGTGCGTGTTCATGGCACTCTAGCCATTGGAATGCTCTGCCCACTGCGTCTTTACTCGGGTTCAAAGTTCAACAGCTGAGGTGAAGTAGACGATCAGCAACACCGCTTTAGCTCGTGCTCTTCAGCCCTTTCTGGATACGTACTCTATACGGGTATGCTGACTGAGCCGTGGCGGCTGCGTGCATCGGAATGGGGTGCATACAGTGGGGTTAGGCAGTCACTTACAGAGGGCTGGGCCTCTGTGACGCTCTTTCGGCAGTACTTCGTCCCAAGCACCGATACTTGACCACCGCTGCCGCTGTACCGAGCGCAGGGTCTTTTTTGGGGGGCACTAACTGAGGTCAACCAGCATTGACCCTTTTTCCTCACCACAGCCTCTTCTCTGTGCTGGGCCTGATAGCCTCGATTCTCTGTAATTTGTTCTGCATCGACTTGCTGCGTGGTGCCAATCGAAGCTCTGCCTGTACCATTTGGGTCTTTACTATCTTTGATAGACTGGGCACTATCACGATTGCCTCCCCCAGCCCCTTGCGCACACCGATTGATACGGGCCTCTCCCCAGCCATCTCCTCCCACTGGCTTGCATCAGTGCTTGCTTGTCTCACATACTAGTACAAGTAGCAGCAGCAGACCTACACCGTACGGAGCGCTGCCCGGACCAACCTGATTTCTTTCTTCTCTCCAGCAGCACTTCCCCCTTTGTATTTTTCGTCGTCTTCCTCTTTTCTAGGCCACCGCCATCGGTCTTTCATAGATGACCATTGGCGATCCGGAAGTCTAGGGTTGAGCTCGGTGGCAGGCGGCAGCTTTTTCCCTTGCGTTCCCCTCACCAGGTCTCCCGATCTTGAGCAGGGCTAGCTCCGAGAGTGGAAGAACTGTCTTGCCTCAGCTGAAGCCTCCAAGCATCTTCCGAAGCCACCATCTTTTTAATCAGGCATTCACTATTGCACAAGCGACAGTCGTCGCCCCCTTCCGTACGACTGTGCGATTGTGCGGCTGTCAAGAGCTCATTGCTCCGTAGAGACCCAGGGGCATCTTGTGGTAGCCAAGGCGGCGGTCACCCACCTGTCACTTCTGCTGTATTCCGTCCTGCTTGCTAGCTCTGTCATCGAGTACAGGTACTCCATCGCCATTCATCTTTTTTTTTTTTCTGCATATTATACCCCAGATCACGCACGTTACTACTGTGCAGGTCGCCACAATGTTTGATACACAAAGCTACATGGACGTGGTGTCAGAATCCGGCCGGAAGCGTGGCCGAGATGGCGAGGGAGAGATGGACAGCATCTCCATGGGTCTGGAAGAACACCGTAGCGTGAGTCCAAGCGGAGAAATGTCCTTCATCGCGATGCAGGCTGTACTAACCGCTGGTGTAGAAACGACTCCAATGCCTTCCTCTCCGAACTTCGCCAAGGGCGTCTCAGCAATGGCCGCCTGCATCGTCTATTACCCCCCTCAACTCCGACTCTGATAGCCCCATGGCGCAGCTATTTTTTTCTCCCTGGTCACACTCATCTGCAGCAAATTCTGGACTTCATGATGGCACTGAAGTGAACATGACGGGCTCTAACCGAATGCCAACACCAATACAACCCAGTTTTGCTGCGCAGGTGCGTGGCCAGCAGGGCGAGTGGGCTGGTCCTGGGCCTGTTGTGACAACGCTTAATGGGGTTATCAACATGGGCCACCATCCCTCCGGCTTCTCAGACGACCAATCTGTACCTCGTGTAATGTCGGGCTTGGAGGACTGGCAAGCCGCGCAAAACCACCGAAGGCTGCCCTCCCCGATTTCGGAGGTAGAAGACTGCGTACCGGATCAGGATCTTGGTGAAGGTAGCATGATGATGGATGATGGCATGGGCGTAACCATGGATGCTGCCGCAGTGTTACCGCCGTCGCCGTCACGCGCGATGGATCATCCCAATGCTATGATGGACATAGAATCGCCGCCACGCTCGCACTCACACGGAGCTGACTTTGACGGCGACGCTCATTCGCCTAGCCCTGCCCGCAGAGGTCATATGCGAAGTAAGCATACCATTGACAGCTGGACATGGCAACCCGGCATGAAAAAGAGCTTCAGTATTGGGTACCGAGCCGATTGTGAAAAGTGCAGACTCAAAGTTCCTGGACACTTTAATCACATCGTCATCTCATAGCAGGGGAAGACAAAAGTCATTGACCCCAAATCTGACCCGGCCTTGTGGGATGCCGCCATCAGGCCCCTCAATTGGCGGGAGAAGCGACGACAGCTGGCAAAGACTTCTAGCCAGAGACAATGCATCAGGCACTTCGCATCAAAGTGTACAGAGAAGCCTACCCTACCAAATCGGTGCTTGATACTGCCGGCTTCGAGGCTGGGACAAAGGGCCTCTTCGTTGTATGACAGGGTGGGAAACTTTTTCTGGAAACACCAACGACTAATGGTCGACTGTGATATCCAGGGCCACATAATTTGAATTTTTTTTTTTTTTTTTGCGCTCACCACATTTTATCGGAGTTTAACGGACGGACAGGTTTGCGACGCATTCATTATTGATATCACGCATCAGCATTTGCATATTTTCTAAAAGAAAAAAAAGAGAGAAAGGAAACTCCTGGCTTGGGTCAGCGACATGCACGGCCCTAGAGAAGCGTTCATTGAGAAAGCGATTTGCTTCGTATATGCAATCTATAAATATTGTTATTTTTGGAACGAAACGTTGGTAACAGCAGGGATTTTACACTATGAGAAGCGACTCATTAACATTCAGATCCATGACAGACTTAATAATTATAAACACTTTTTTTTTTTTTCTTAAAATATTCTTGCAGCATTTATGTCACTCTTCGATTGCATTCCCAATTCCTTTTTTAAATATGGTACATCTCTTCATTAGTTTTGCATGCCCAACAAATTTAGATGTATGTGTGATATAGTAGTTGGGAGGTGTATCTCCTTATAATACATACAGCAAATGACTCCCAACTCCATCTAGTGCAAGCCATGCAGTTATGATACACGGGCTGCGGCCCTCCTTACCCAAATGATATGTTATATAGTTTATTTTTTCTCACTCTTTCGCCCATTTTTGTTATTGCCCATTAGCTCACCACCAACCCTTCTTCTTGGGTTCTGCTGCGGAGCTTCCAGTTTCTAGACCGAGCTGGTCCAGGCTACCTCCATTCTGCTGATTTTCTTTCTCCTTCTCCCACGCTGACTGGATAGCACCAGAAGCGGTAGTGCTCGAGCTCTTCTCCTTGGTATCACTGCCTCCCCAAATAAAGCCCAGAATACCCTTGCCCTGGCTCTCTGCTGGCTGGCTTTCAAAAGCCGACTTGACGTGCTCCTCGAAATGTGTTCGGTGCTCGGGCGGGGACAGGAGAGACGGCAGCTTGATGCCCTCCTCTTCGGCTTTTTGGTTGGCTTCTTCAACGAGGAGGATTTGCTCTTCTGTAGCGTCGCCCTTGAGGTAGTGGATGCGGGCTGTGGCGAGCTCGTCGGCCTCGAACTTCTTCTGGGCTTCTATCCATTCGGCGCGGCGGGCACGGTTATAGCGCAACATGTCCCATACTGAGTATACGCTTACGACACCGGCAACAACTAATAGATTCCCCGTTAGTTTTTGATTATTTTATATTAAGCCCGAAGGACGAAGGATTGTTGGGAGCTTGGGAGCACGCCGCCAACGTACCTGAGAACATGACAAGCCCCCCCACCGTCCACCTGTGCGCCACATCGAAAAACCGCCTCGACACATCCAGGACTCTGTCCGTTCTGCTGATCTGTGCCTGTTGCGCCGCCAGATGAGCCTGTCTCAATCGCATTACTCGCTGCTCGGGCGTCTCGCCGGGAATCCTCATGGATCGGGGGGCTGCGGCGGCAGAAGTGGCCGACTTTGATGTGGCGTGGGGTATAGTGGAAGTGAACCTGGTGGCGTCCTTGACGCTCCGGGATCCCATACGGGCCGCCATTTTTTTGGGGGGAGAAGGGAGGAATTAAAGAAAACGTCGGAATGAGAGCCTCTTTAGGATGACTGCGATTGAGAAACAGTCTGAGGCAATTGGCGAGGGAGGGATGGGCGAGGAGATGATCGGGAAAAGAGAGATTTTGCTGGCCCGGAAATGGATCGTTTCGTGAGATTTTTTTGAAGAGGTGCAGCGTAGAGGATGAGAAAGTGGAATTCGGCGCATATGATTGGTGCGGGATAATTCCGGGGATCAAGAGATGGGCTGTTTTTTCTTGGAGAAGAATGATGGGAAGGATTGGTGCTAGTGATTGGATAGCTGCTAAGTTGCTGAGCCGCTCATTGATACCTAGTAGATAGATGACTTGCAGATGAAGTAGCGTACTGCACGCAAGAGCAATTTTGATGTTGAAATTACACGGGTAATGATATTTACATTCGACAGTGCTGGGTGCTGTATCGTGCAGTTTGATAGCCTCATGTGTCAAGCATACCCAGCGTTTATTCTGTCTAGATGGCGTCTTATTGAACTGCTGCTCATTACTAGAGGCGGTAGAGTACTTGGACCATTTTGGGCATCAAGGAAACGTTCGCCTCCTGCACACGAAAACTTGCGATTGCGATCATGCGAACGCCTACCATACCATACAACGCAAAAGTAAAAGCAACTTTTTGAAAATTACTACAACATATGGCAATTCAGTACTGTCATCTACGAAGGCTCGAAGTAGGCACGAGTACTTTCAGAATAGAGCTGATATCACGCACGCTAAGTTCCGTCAAAAGTTTACTGGACTGTTCACGCGTCTGTTCGTCGCACAATCTACTGTATACATTATCTTAGAATCTACTCATGCCACATCTTCTTCGTGCGGTTGCGTATAGCAACCTTCACAATGAAAACAGCGTGAATATATCAAAAATTGCGCCTCCCATGGCCCCGAAGGACAATGGAGCAAGGAACGACTCCGCGCTGTGCAATGCAGGCCTTCCCAACTGAACACCCCGTATCTTGAACTGGGGTATTCGAAACAAGGTAAGTATGAAGAAGAAAAGAAGAAAAAACATATAAAATGCAGGCAGCCTGGAAGATGTTTTATAGCTCCATGTTGATGCCTGACGCTAAAAATTTCCTGTAAGGCATCAAGACCTTAACAATTTTTAAGCGGAGCACGTGATTAGGAATCTGATTTTTGGTGTGCGGCAGGGCATGTCCCCACGCGGTACGTATCGATTGTAGGGCACGAAAACCCTTCGACGAATTTGACGAGTCTCATCCTCCGAAATCTCAACGCCTTCCGAACAACGACCACCGGAGTCCACGTTGATCGCAAGCAGACACAATGGTATGGATAGACGCCCCTAAAGGAATACGTTGGATTGCTGGAATTCATCAGAGTTGCTGACTTTTTTATTTCCATCCAGGCGATCAAGCACAACCAGAAGCTAGTCAACAACCGTGAGCATCCCTCCAATTAAAAAAAAAAAAAAAAACGAAGCGACGATACGAATGATGATGAACGGCGACTGACCCCCTCCACAGATTTCCGCAAGGATTGGCAGCGACGGGTTCGCACTCACTTTGACCAGGTATGCGATTATTGAAACCCAGAGATTAAAAAAAAAAATGGCGACATAAGACGTTCGACAATTTGGATATGGGATATTGACTTATGTTTTCTTCTCGAATAGCCCGGCCGCAAGACACGGAGACGTACCGCTCGTCAGGCCAAGGCCGCTGCTCTCGCTCCTCGTCCCGTCGACAAGCTGCGACCTATCGTACGATGCCCTACCGTTAAGTACAACCGACGGGTCCGTGCCGGTCGAGGTTTCACCCTCGTCGAGCTCAAGGTACGAATTGATTGCGAAATTCCTCTCCCCAGTCCTTTGGCCTTGGGAGAGAAAAAAGAACAAATCCCATAGGCTTCTGGATAGAAGAAGAAAAAAGAAGAGTACGATTGAGTTTGATTCTAACGCATTTACCCACAGGAGGCCGGTATCTCCAAGTCCCAGGCTCCCACCATCGGTATCTCCGTCGACTTCCGCCGACAGAACCTGAGCGACGAGGGCTTTGCCGCCAACGTTGCCCGCCTCAAGGCCTACAAGGAGCGCCTCATCCTCCTGCCCCGCAAGTCCAACGCCCCCAAGAAGGGTGACACCAAGACCGACGTCTCCAAGCTCGACAAGGTCGCCTCCATCGCCTCCGTCCTGCCCATTGCCAGCGTCTCCGCCGGTGTTTCTGAGATTAAGAAGAGCGAGATCCCCGCGGCCGTTGAGGGTGGTGCTTACACGAAGCTGCGCGTTGCCCGAAGCATCGCCAGATACCAGGGTGCTCGTGAGAAGCGTGCTCGTGATAAGGCCGAGGCCGAGACTGCCAAGAAATAAACTTTGTCAAAAAGGGGAAACTGGTGTTTTAAGGGTTTTTTGCTCTTTGCGTCTCTACGGGAAGTGTGGCAAGGTCGGTTTCGAGGCTTTGATGGAAGTGCTAGGCCGGGTACGGGAGGAATATTATATGCTCTTAGGTCCCCAGGTCAAAGAATTATTTGCATGATCAACCGACCCTGTCCTGTACACACTTAAAAATTAGGGTCAAATGGCAGCATTTTAAAATGAACGAATGAGGCACACGTAATTTCTTTCAACTGTGAAAAGGTTGCTTTTTAATTTTTCCCCCTTCTTCGTTCAATTGGGTCTATATATCGCTATGTGCACTGTGAATGCTCTGACAGAATAAAACGAGGCACAGAAAAGCTCAACCAAGTATATGATGCATATATATCGCTGCAGTCAATCCTTCCTTTTGTTTTTGCTTATCCAAGATGAAATGAAAAGAAAAGAAACATCCCCGCAACCTCTTCCTTTTTTTTTTTTTTTTTTTTGGTGCACGTTACAACTCCATTGCCTTCCCAAACCGCTCAGATTACGATACCACCGCCCTTCTGTGCTGCCACAATCTCCGTACCCTCTTTTACCAGATCTTGCAGGATGCTCAGCCTCAGACCGGGCAGTTGATTGCCCCACGTCCGGAGAAGTTCCGTGCACATCACCAGGGCATTCTCCCGATCCACTCGAATCATGCTCTCTCGCTGTTTCGGATCTGCCTGCTGGGGCTCAAGTCCTAGGCCCTCTGCCATTGACGTTATCTGATTATCGGGGGCTGCTGGCGAGTACAATGACTCTTCACCTTGCTCGCTGCTTCCGACCTCGCTGAGAGGTGTTTCTCTTCCGGTGATGGCTTTGATGAGAGCTGTCATGGTACCGTGAATTTGAAGCAGCGTGATGATGGCGCGACTGCCTTCCTTGGAACGACACATGAGAGCGAAGATGAACCACGCTTCCGACCGAAGAGTTGGCCACTTTTGCTGGCTAACCAGGAATGAGAGAACCCTAGCGATATCGTGCTTACTATAAAAGTATTCACGTCGCTGGCTTTCTTCATCCACAGGTTCAGACGAATTCGTATCGATTTCGACAACTGGAGGCTCCCAGTCCGGCAACAAAGGCACAACCGGGCCGGAGTGAAGCATGCGACATACGGCAGCTACGGCCCGGGCAGCCTCGAGCCTCGTGGGCTCAGCATCAGAGCGTTCATACAGTGTGATGATGCCGCTTACGCTTGAGCGTTCACGGGCTGGGCTGGCCGGATCTGCACTGAGAGGGGCACATACTCGGGCAACGTTGGGTGGACAATTGACGACCAGCAATCGAGTCAGAGACACGGCAGCAAACTGCACCTGAGGGGAAGTATCCAAGCTATACAGTCGCGGCACGCAGGCAACGTCTAGCAGACCACCAAGATGCGGTTTGTTCTGGACTGGGATGGCCAAGTTTTTCAAGAAAGACAGGGCCGAATGGAGAAGCTGCGCGTCGGCAATTTCTGGATTCGAAAGAAGTCTCACCAAAGGGGTATGCGCAAAATAAACTTGAACAAGCGCTATGGAAACCTCATCAGAGCGGGAGATATTGCCCAGAGCGAGGCAAGCCGCCGTCTGGAGCTGAAGGTTCGAACTCTGAAGCCAAGCAAGAAAGTTTTGGGCAATTTGGCTCTGCAATGGATGACATGAGACAAACAAATCGTTGCCCGTGATATCTGCCAAGCTGACGAGGAGGGCTGAGTACAGCTTCTTTAGGGACGCCGCCGTATCGGCGTCATCAACCTCAAGCATATTAAAGTGGGTATGGGCGTGGTAAAAGGTGGAAAGGAAAAGCTGCATCAGAGGCCCCTGGATTAAGGCGGTTTGGAATTTGTCATCGGCAAGGTAAGCAGCTGCCACAGAGACAAGGGATATGAAATCGTCGAGGTCATCTCGAGACGGCAAACTCGTGGCCAGAGTGAGAAGGGTGTCAACGGTGCTCGGGTTCGCGCGGCCTGCTTCACCTTCTTGGGAAACAAGCAGGGCGAGAATCTTGCAGAAATAGGGGACGAAGACGATGAAGTTGGCAAGGTTCGGGGAAGATAGGAGAGCGATGAGTCGTTGGTTGAGAAAGGCTTCTGAAGCAGCCAGCTGTGTAGGTTCTTTGTAACGACAAGTTAGTGTCTTGGCGGTCACGCGATAAGGCTGAGGAAGTTGGACTCACCATAATCGACCAGAATGTTGAAAAGCACCGGGATTGTGAAGGGTATCAAGCTCTCATCTTGCAGGTGGTTGATAATGGTGGCGAGATGGTTTCCTTGAAGCACCCTCGCACGGTTCACGTCTGTATCTGCGCAAGAGTTTCCAACCAGTCGCATTATATGAATCTGCAAGCCCTGTTTTAGGCCGTCGCGAGCCAGAACGCGGAGGAAGAACTCCAGGATACCTGAGTCACCAAAGGGAACACGCCAAGCAACTATTTCGACACAGATATCAAGTCAGTCGGTGGCTGCCATGCCGGTGAAGCTAGCCTTGTTCTTGGGTATCCTAAGCCGTTATACACCGGTTTCGCCAGATCTCGGCCGAGTGTATGCCTGAGAGCTACTCACCATCTCTGCTGCCATCGCCCAGCTTCTCAACCATGAGCTCTATCTCCTCCGACCCAGAGGTCCATACTTCTCGACAGGCTGCCAAAACCGGTATCAACAGCTCCGTTCGCCTCTGGTGAGCGTCCGCAGTTTCTGTAGACTCATCATACTTGTCAGGAGAGACCTGGCTGCCCTCTCGCTGTAGCATTTCTTCAATCTCCTTGGGCGCCATGATTGCTCCTGAATTTTCTTGTTTTCCAAATAAATACGATATTGCAACGTCTCGAGCTTTCAAAATATGGTAGAATAGTAATGAATAAGGGGAAATTTGAGAAATCAGGTAATAAATGCTGGTTTGAGAATCCTTTTCATAAGCAACCCATGCAAGATGATGACGACGGCGTCGACTCTGTGTTGGTTAGCAGGCTAATTCAAGGCCTCACCACCAAAGTATGAAACAAGCTCGCCAAAAAAAATTAAAAATTAAGTTAGAAACCTAATCCAATCAAATAAGGACGCATATACGAAGTACGGCAGACCAAATTAAGGCTTATGAATTGCCGGAGAGTATTTTAGCTTATTACTCTGCGTCCGGAATTCAGATGAAAGGAAATCTCCTGCCAATGGGCACGATTTGCAAGGGCCCAGGCAGGTAGCCCAGTGGGCTTTTTAGTAGGTAATTGCGTGGCTCTCAGGGGATCCCCTCGTTGTGGCTGGACTTTTCCAAGGATGCTAATGGAGGGGGGATATGAGGGGTGGGGATTTTCGAAAAGAGAATAACGAGGTGCGGAAGGCCTTGACCTTGGTGAGGATCGCTCGGTGGATGGCGGATCCTCGGGTAAATGAAAAATCGCAAGACAACGGACGGCCGATTGCCACTGTCGCAAACTCGGAATTGGGAAAATTTAAGATTGAGGACGATTCTCGCTTTCTCGACCGCGGGACGGTGCGCATACTTGTCTTTCTTGGACGGTCGGATTCACAGAGATTTACAAGTCTTTGGCGAGAGAGCACTTCTAAGTTGCTGGAGCTGGCTTTTTTATCTCCATGGTATGCCGCACTCTTTTTTTTCGCTCGCCGAGGCTCCGGACATCCATGCCGCGATCTTGAACATTGCGACGGGATGTGTCCTATGATGCTTTGGAGCTTGCCGGTTCTGTTTCAAAATGACTAATGTTGAATCTCTTGTTTAAAAGGCGCACAAATTCGTCATCACAGCCTTCCTCACAGGCTCTCGCATCCTTGGCCGATCTTTCATGGCCGCGTACAAACAAGCCCAAGCCTCTTCGCAATACCAACGTGCGCAAGCCAAAGCCACCGGCGTTAGCTCCTCAGGCCGTGCTTCTTTAACTGCCGGAATGACCCTTGAAGAGGCCTGCCGTATCCTGAATGTCAAACCCCCCGCCAATGGCCAGGCCAACGTCGAAGAGGTGCTCGAGCGGTACAAGAGACTATTCGACTCAAACAACCCGGAGAAGGGTGGCAGCTTCTACCTACAGAGCAAGATTTTAAGAGCAAAGGAGCGGTTCGAGGCGGAGCTTGGGCCGATACGGGAAAAGGCTGAATTGGAAGCTGAGACAAAGGAAGGGTGGAAGCCGAAGATCTACAAGGATGAATGAGCGAGGCTGACGCGGACGATATATTCGACTACGGCATACTGCGGCTTGGAGACGCGAATATGCTTACGCGGCAAGCTCGCTGCTTCTAACTCAGAAGAGAAATGAGAGGGTCACGAAGCTCTATTAAGGGGGAAGAGAGATAAAAAGTCCTCCTTTTTTGTACATGTTTCTTTTTATTACCACATCTTCACTCGGCACTTGACAGTGGCATGGCACGGCGTTTATGGAGGAGAGGACATCTAGAGGCTTCGAAGCCACAGGAGACAGGGTCTAGACCAAGAAAAAAAGCAAGGGCGTTTTGAACATGAATTCATTACGCGCTGTCAGCACGCTTGTACTATACGAAACAATGTAACATACCATCTGTGTAAATTGATGATAAGAAGAACCTCCGTCTTCTGTTTTACTCATTCTCTATGAGACTGTATGACTATGCTAACTCATGTTTTCCTACGGACCAATCCCTTCCAGTAGTCAAAGCTATTCTCATCACTTTGTAGACTCCACACCTTTCCTCTTCCTCTTCCTTCAGAATCCGTCCCCTCCACACGCAGCATCCCCCAGTCGCGAGTGATGCCTACGACTCTTGCCTTGACACCACCCTCAGCTTCCAGTGTGATGACCTGTCCCGTGTGCAACCAGTGGCGGTAGTACCGCGTCTCCAAGTTTTGGGAGAAGCCCTCACGGCGGAATTGCTCATATATAGACTCTAGACGAGTGAGAATGCGGGCAAGGAGAGATTCTAAGTGAAGTGGTGAGACGTTGGGTGGGAGTAAATCAGAAAGAGATGTTGTCGGACGAGGGTTAGTTGCGTTGATGCCGATGCCTAGGACGACTTGGTATGCGCCGTCAAAGTAGCTGCATTGTGATAGAATGCCGCCAATTTTGACGTAAGATTGGGAAGATGCTGGCTTTGTGGGATCGAGAGCATCTATTGTTTCATTAGCAAACCCCCCAAAATTATACAAGTAATTTAACGCTTCACGTATTTACAACTTACATATGTCATTGGGCCACTTCAACTTGACCGGCATATTTTCGTAACCCGTATCGTAGGAGCGAATGGCTTCAACAATAGCAACGGCAGCGATATACTGGATGAATACTATGGGCCGTGAAGCAGCAAGGTGAGCTGGGTGATTGATGACGACGGAGAATAGGAGAGATCCAGGAGGTGCGACCCAGACGTTGGTCCCTCGGCCTCGTCCTGCAACTTGGGTCGACGCAGTAAAGGTGAAGCCTGTTGGCAGTTTGCAGTTGATCTTTGGATTTCTGAGTCCTGGATATTAGTAATTATTGCAACATATAGATGGCTAAGAGTAAAGGATGACGCACTTCTCAAGCAGGGTGTTGGTGCTGGTCACCACATCTCCATATAGTAGAATATCACCCCATCGCTCGGCTCCAGACTCAATCTTCCTGTAATGCCTGAGACTAGAATAGAACCGCTCGTGGCTGAAGCGTGGTGTTAGATCGTCGCTGGGTAACTTCTTCTCATGGGGGATGATCTTCTTGATAACTGAGCTCGGGTCATCAATACTCTCGGATAGTGGCAAAGCGTTTTGTAGCTCATTCAGATTCAAGCCATCTTCTTGTGTCACAATTTGGAAAGTGTCTGCCTCTCCACGGATGAACTCGTTGCCATTCTCCTTTTCGATGTCGTCCCCCAAGTCACACAGCAGCTCAGTCACCTTAACGCTATCGATGGCAGTGAGATGGAGGTTAGACAGCGACGGAGGCGTGTAATCATCTTCGGCAACTTCGAGTCCTAGTTCTGCTAGACACGCCTTCAAAAAGCTGATTCGAGATTTGTCGTCTGCGGCAAGTTTGTCGACTAGCTCGCTATATCCTGCAACGTCTGGTTGGGGGTTGAGATTGGCTGGGGCAAATCTTAAGAAAGAAAAGTCAACATGAGATCCTCCCTTCGCAAACTTCCTGATGAATAACGCATCACTTACTCTGGGTGTGGTCCGCTTAGGATTGCTTTGCCCTCTCCCACATGGCACAGAACCACTGCGGCCTTCTCATCACCGCCATCTACATCCAGATCGTCCTTGTATGACGCCAAGACCTCGACTTTACGCCCTCCCGTTGCGTTCATATCAACGAACACGCCACCACCATTGTAGTATACGGCGAATTCCCCAGGCGTCTTGTCCCGCAAGGTCTGCTTTTCCACCTTGATAGTGGCAGCTCGAGCTCCCTTCTCACTCCGATATTCGAACCCCTTAAAGGCCCCGCCACGACATGTTCCTGGGAAGAAGCCAAGCTCTCTATTACCAACCACTTCTAGGGCCTTGTTGCCAACTTCAAATTCGCATCTGCCGCTGCCATAATATCCTCCAACACAGAGCCCAAGATACGCCCCTCCTCGCCGGACGAACTCGCTGATGCGTCTATTTCCCTCACCATTGAACACCCGACAATAACCAAGATCGGCGCCTCCTGGGAACACGAGAAGTGCACATGTTTGTGCCCACGGCTCCTTTAAGATGGCTGTTTCACTGATGGGGATAATGGCGTAGTTGGGGGACAGCAGACGGCGGAGCGTATACATGCAATGCCGGACAGATTCCGCCGTTGTCCCAGTACCTTCATGACAGTGAGTAAAATTATTCAGCGTCCAGCCAGTATTTGGCTACTAAAGAGACGAGGAATTCACCTGTGTGGACCAAAATATTGAGTCGGCTGGGTGCCATGATGCTTGTTTCCCCGATCCGTTTGATTGGTAAGTCACGCCACCTGATAATCAAATATTTGCTCTTTTCTTCTCTCTTACATCAACCGGCCCGCTACAGCAACACTAGGGCCATTTGGCGACTTTTGATAATCCGCAAATCGGTCGAGATGCCTGGAGAGGTGAAGGAAAAGCCGCCAGCAACGGAGGCTTCAGCAGCCGCGGCAATTGAGGATGATGATGAGCCGGATGATTGGTGAGTGACGGCTTAAGCCCCAAAGTACTTTACTTTTGAGAGGTGCTCCGACGCTAAGCCGTGGGCTTTTTTGCGAACTACAGGGAGAAGCGGATATTCAGCACAGGTTGCGCGGGTAAGTTGCAATTCGACGACGATTCGTTTTATTTTTACTATGTCTTTTCCTGATATTTTACAATGCCATTGAGGAGGAGAATGGCCGATTTTTACGAAGCATCCTCCCATGTAGGACACGATGAAGGCTGACTCGGAAATTGTGGGCGCTGCTTGATCAGATGAAAATGCCAGAATGACAGACTGCTACTATGAGAAGAAAGATTGGCGAGCATGCGCAAAAGAGGCAAGTTTCCAATTTTATCACCAAGCTCTCATTTATTCTCATCCCGAATGAAAGTAGCTGAGGTTTAGCTATGCTGACGGCTTAAATCTTGCAGATGGAAGACTTCAAAGAGTGCTGGAAGAGTCATGGGAACATTGAACGAACCAGTACCAAGGACAACTAAAAAAATATTGAATTTTTCCTTCAATGTATCAAAAATGTATAACAATAGGAAATAGAACTATCTTGGCTCAACCAACCCAAAAACAAGAGTGCAACTTTGACTCTCTCAAATGTCTCGCCAATACCTGTGAGAACGAAAACAGCCCAAGTGCGTCATAAGACAAACAACGGTGGCGGAACTTCTTTTCACCGGACCATCTCCCCGATAACACAAAGAAATCTTCTGAGACCGTGAATTCAAACCATCTCCAAAACCTCAACGACCAGTTTCTAGGTTGTCAATTTCTGTTCATTATGTTTTCCTCTCGCAGAGCTTTTTCAGCGGCCTCTAGGCAGCTAGCCAGCCGATCCTTCAGACCGATCCAGCCTTCAGCCCGCCTCTACGCTACAGAAACAACAGCTACGTCAACGACAGAACAGGCGCCTGCAACTCCGCCTCCCGCGAAAGCTTCCCCTCCCACACCAACAAACACCACGTCGAAATATGCCAAACCTGCGGTCAAAGCGACGAAGCCGGCGATAGCAGCATCTACCCCTTCTCCTGCATTGTCTTATAGCGATGTTGTCTATCAGGCCAAGAGCATTGCGTATGAGGATGCAAGGGAGGAGGATGGCGATGTACTAGAGGCAGCTGGTATTGACTGGACGAGGAGTTTCTACGGCATCTCAGCCCGACCAGTAACGGAGAAGCAATTCAAGTTTCTGATGCAACCTGTCGAGGAGAAGGACATCGAAGTCAAGCCTGACGGCGTCATCTATTTGCCAGAGATCAAGTACAGGAGGAGATTGAACGAGGCCTTTGGTCCCATGGGATGGGGTTTGATTCCCAAGGGAGAGGCTGTCGTTGGCGATTCGATAGTGACTCGGGAGTACGCCCTCGTTGTGGGCGGCCGGTAAGACTCTACCAAATCGCTGCTATTTATACCCCATTCGAGCGCCTGCTGACTTCTTATTCTTCTTGCCAGATTTGTCTCACAAGCTCAGGGCGAAAACTCATATTTCTCTCCCGAGCAGCTACCCTCCGCCGTCGAAGGATGCAAATCCAACGCCTTGATGCGATGCTGCAAGGACTTGGGCATCGCCTCCGAATTGTGGGATCCCCACTTTGTCCGATGGTTCAAGAAGAACTACATGGAGGAAGTGTGGGTAGAGCACGTTACAACCAAGAAGAAGCGACTACAGTGGTATAGAAAGGGCGACGTGGATGTGCAATACCCTTACAAGGTCAGCAAATAAAGGCTGGGTCTGATTGAGTTTACGGCGCTGGGATGGACGTTACGAGGACCTGGGACTGAGGAGAGATTACGCTAATGACAGCACGGGTGGACTTGTACAATATTTGGAGACAATCTTTGGTTGATGCTATGCAGCAGGCTTTTCGGTTAGATTCATGAGCCCGGATGTATAAAAAGGAAAAGGCAAATGGCAAAGGCCCATTTGCATGGAGGGATCTTTCACTCCCCTCGATATATAATGACATAATATCCCTAAAGAGTGCCAGATCCCATCTCCCTGAACCGGATTCATGCGTAGTGTCCCGCGACATGATGGTGACAAGAGATTGTCTACGCGTTCAGTCCATACTCGCTTATTAGCCATTTTCCTCGGCGCTCCAGTTCTTTCTAGTCCTCTAGCCCAGAGCTGTGGCCTGTACCCGGGCTGCGACCCCAGGGCATCCACGAACCGCCGCCGCCGCCTCCGTCGTCGCCTCCAGCATGACGGCGCCGGAGGTTGGCTTCATCTTCGGCCCCACTCTCGGCGTCGATTTTCTCAAAGTCGGTCTCGCTGCGGCTCTTGCTCAGTCCACTCCATCCGCTGAGCCCACTGGGTGGTCTCTGCGTAACCTCTTCGTCGCTATCCATGTGCCTCGAGCGGGATCGAGAGTGCGTCTGTCCGCTATTTCGCTGGAGCTGCGCTGCTTCCCGGTCAAAGGCTGTGAGGAGGACGGTGAGGCGGTTCCGTTGGGAGGCAATGAAGGCCATCTTCTCACCCGAGTCCTGTATGTGAGATGGGATTACCGATGATGACGAGTAGTCGCCAGCCTCGTTTCGCGTCCCCGAACCACCCGTTGCCGCGGCCACAGCATTGGCCAACAAACCGAAGAGATCGGAACCCACATTGCCGGGGACGGTAGGCCTCGCCGCTGCGGGAATGTTAAACCGAGCGAGGAGCGACTGTGTATAGGTCTGGTAGGTGCTCGGGGGAGGAGTGGGAGGCTCGGGTTCGGTCGGGGGTAGGCCAAGGACGTTTACTCTCAAGTAGTCAATGGCCTTTCGGAAGTAGTCGATACCAGCCGCCTTGAGGCGTTCATGAGCGCTGGCGATGAACTCGTCGATCTGCGTTTCGTTTTCGCGAAGGAAGGGGTGGATGTACTCTTCGTAGAGCACCCGAGCGCCCTGAGTTTGCGGTAGAATCAGGTATAGGAAGAATAGAAGGCGGATGTAGCCGTAGAACGGAACCCTGCCCGGCGATCGCATGAGTATTAGAAGAACAGAAGGGGTTCACGAGCGGCGTAAGACGAATCGCGGGAGCAGTTGTAAGACGTACCACGCAAGGATAAAGTAGACCCAAGACTCTACAAGCAGACAGCAGCTAAACACGACCCAGTACATGAGCCATGGCGTCAACTGCGCGGGATCCGAGGTCTTGAGAGCTTTGTATGAAGCAAATATGGGGAAGAGGAAGGATGCGATAGAGCTGTTTTGCTTGGGGCATTAGCGTTTCTTAGCAGTGACGGCATGGCGGGGCAGATAAAAACACACGATAAGAGCATCGCAAAGATGTCGAACATGGCTGCGGCGGGAGGACGAGGCCCGACACGGCCTCTTGGCGTCCAAAGATGGATCTAATATTGATGTATAAGAGGAAAAGACGAGAGGCTGTTTCTAAAGGTGTGTCTCTTCCTTCTTTAATGGCGGCGCGCACCGAGATGGGGTTTTGTAGGGGCAGCAAAGTTATAGAAGCTGAAGTGTATGAGGTTGGGTGGGAGAAGACTTTAGGCCCAAAGGCAGCCCCAAGCCAGTGGATCTTTTTGTTTCCGACTTGGTTTGGCACTAAGACCCAAGCCCAGCCAGCCCAGGCTTCTAAAGTGAGGCGATAGGCAGAGATGGCGGAGTGCCGAACGCCTCCAAGAGGACTTGGTTTGGGCTGCAGTCGTCCCTACAGGTACTTGAAAGGACGAGGGGTAGCAGCCTCTCAGCGGGGATTGTTTAGTGACAGAGTGAGACAAGGTGACTGTCGTGTGAGCAGCAGGGCGGGCACCTGAGATGCTGAAACCGGAAGAAGCGAGTAGTGACAGAGTCGTGCGACGGCAGAGGCGCTCCCCGCAATTGGCGGTTGATGCGAATCCGGTACAAGCGGTGCTCGTGACTGGGCCAAATGCGGCTGAAGACGTGTCTTGCGGATGACGCAGTGTGGTGTCTACCTAAGCCGGGACTGGGGGGGAGGATATAGTAGTCTCAGGGGTTTTGTAGTAGTAGCTGATCGTATACGAAGTAGAGTGCTTTCGTTAAAGTGACTTGGAGGCTTGAGGAGGAGTGACTGGCCGATACTATCAATAAGGCAGATTATTAAGTGTATTGGTGGATGAAGGGACATTCACATGTCATTCAACACACTAATCTATGCGGAGTACTTCGTACCCCGTAATAGTACTGTACAAGGAGAGCTCCCGATCGGATGGCAGCAGATCTACTAAGGTAAGGGAGCAACGAGTTTTAGAGGTAGCTGAATGTATAATCTAATTTTAGCAAAGTCAAATCAATGCTTCAAGTGTATCCTCTGTGGCGCAATTGGCTAGCGCGTCTGACTGTTAATCAGGAGGTTGGAAGTTCGAGCCTTCCCGGAGGAGACGCAATTGATATAATTCTTTTTGCAATTTTTTTGCTTCTATTCTTCTTTATGAAGCTTTCTTTAGAGATTGGCTATCCGGCACCCTTGATATTTCCAGAAAACCCTGCTACCTATAGCTATCCTCTTGTAGCTCTGCTACTTGTTGCTAGTTTCTTTCAGTTTTACTATTTACTGGTCTCGACGTCTGTCTAGACGAACAGCTTCTCCCATTAGTGCTCTGATATTCCCTGAGAGTATATCTTTTCTCGACTTGGGCTGTATGAAGATCAAATCATATCAATCCCTTCTACAATAGCTGCTGAGCCTGCTGCCACAATCCCTGAACAAGATGCGACCCGTGCTGCAAAAGAGATGGCCCATAGGTCCACGCCGCATATGAACTGCCAAAGATCGCCAACCATGATGCTATCCCTCTAGCAATGAGGATCCGCTGGACAAATTTCATGGCCGCAGTGTCGTTCACCCACGGAAAAGGCTCATCCTTCGGTATATCCTTGCCTAGAAGTTTGCATAGCGGCTCCCAGCCATCTTCAACTGTCCAGATGAGCACCTCGCGGTTACGCTTCTTTGCCTCTTTGAGGACAAAGTTCTGGTAGATGTCATAAAAGCCATCCAGGTCGTTGGTGTGCCACCGCTCCTCCATTTGCTTCTTGGCTACCTGATGCATATACCAGTGTAGACGATCATTCTTTATGGGTAGGCAGATCAGGACGTAGGTCCACGCGCGGAAAAAGGCCAAGCTGTTATTCCAACTCGCATCCAGGACGCGTCGCCTCCTTTTCGTTGATTTAGGATGATCAAGGCGTCTGGGTACATGTCCATGAGATCATCGATGAACCAAAAGCCTGGGAAGTCCGCGGTGGCCTTGTAGCCATCGAATACTTTGTGTAGTAGAGCCCGTCTCTTTTGTGTGTCGCTTTCCAGCATGGCATCGAGGACGATCTGGGCTCGTTCGTTGCTTGGCATAACATGTGCCATATGCATGCAGGGAAATAATCCTAGATGAGGAGAATCGAAAGCGGCTTGGAGAGAAGAGGTTGCGCATCGTGGGAGACCTGCACCGATGACCCGCATCTGGGGCCCCAGAGACCGACGGTCCTCGCTCATAGTGTTAGAGAGGAAACGCATGGTAAGAGTAAGGAAAGGGTCTACGAGGTACAAGATTAGAAATAAGTGAATATCAGACCGCAATGGCTTGTAGTCGATTGAAGAACAGCCTGGGAGAGCTGTCATGTTATACTTCGCGAATCGACTTCCTCTAGCGTTTCCTGACACCTCTACGACATAGTATTCTACTAACCATGCGTTAGTGGCATTATGTGTCTATTTTCAGAGTGCACAAGGTAATGGGAATGTCTTCACTGACGATTCGACCTTGCCTAATTAGAGCAAGGCGTACTCATTTCATGGTAGAGAATTGCATGGTTAGTCGATCTAAGAGTAATCAACCTCGCCCTATGAACTTAACTTAATCATTTGCACATAGTTGGGTTTGGGGAGGCTTATTAGTAGGATTACAGGAAGTCACATATCTTACGGCTTATATCGCGGACCTTCGGATACATGTACAGGTGATTACGACAAGCAGTGGCTTCATACTCACTATTGCAGTCCGAGATTCAATATTCTAATCCATGCTACTAGGGCTTACAAGTATGTGAATGGTTGAGCTTGAGGCTTTCGGCTTCCCCTCTAACTGCGAACCATATTGAAGGATTCAGCGTGTTGTTTGCCTATCTTTCCTGGCAAATAAATATACGTGTAAGCTGCATCGCATGTTTCGATTTGGTTGCTCATGGGGTTTCAATGGAGAGAGAGAGAATAAGGAAAAAACAGTCCAATTGCAGTGATTCGTTGTGATCGATGGTTTGACTTCCAACCATAACATGTACTATTTTAACATTCTGACTAGTATCAGATGCTGGTCCATTATACGAATCCTTAGCCTAGCCTATCCCACTCTCGCTCTCGCATCATGGCCGATCAGGCCATAGGTCTTTCGCAACGTCTCTAACTAGCCTCAGCTTTGCAAACATCTTATCCTCCGTCATCCCCTCCGCGCCAATAGACACACTAGCAAAGCCGCACTGCGGGCTGATGCCAATGTTCTCCATGACTTCCTCGACGCTGCGATGTTGGCCATCTGCAATAATCTTTGCGGCTTCTAGGACGCGCCGCTTTATTTCCTGAGGATCTTCGAGCTCGGGATCCTTGGTTGTTACTACGCCGAGAACGACGTTTTTGTTCGCGGGGAGGAAGCGTAGGGGCTCAAAGCCGCCGGATCTGGCATTGTCGTATTCGAGGAAGAATGTGTCGTAGTTGAGGACGGTGAAGAAGCGTTCGGCTATTTTCTCATATGAACCTTCACTAAAATGAACTGATTTCGAAAAGTTGCCTGTTGGGACACACACAAAGGTTAAGATGGACCATTACTATCGCTATTCTTGCCCACAACGAAAGGGCCAGATTGAGAGGGGAAATCAGTATGACAACTCACCTCGGCAGATATGAAGCCCAACGTGGAGTCCCTCAGGACGGTTTGCGATACAATCGTTGTGAGCCTTCAAATATAGGTCAAACAACTTGTCCGGATCCGACCCCTCCTTTCGTAGCGACTCTTGCATCTCATCCGAGCAGAAATATGCCAATGTCGGGTCATCAATCTGGAGATTTCGCAGGCCCTCGTCGTACAAGGTCTGAATCTCCTTTTGATACGCCACCGCCAAGTCCGCAAAGAAGTCCTCATCGCAAGAATACGCATCGGCGCTATAGCACTTGCCAGGAGCTAGCCTCAGGTGGAAATAACACGCCGGGGGCATCGTGAATTTACACTCTTTCCACTGCTCTTGCGGCACAGTACTACGCAGCAACCGCCAGTTCTCGAGATACGGACTGTCGTCGTAGCGAATTTTGCCCTCGCAGATGGCGGCCATGGGATACTGCTGCCCGGTTTTCTTGAGCGCCGCCATGGGCGGCGCGGAGAGGCGTGTTAGCTCCCATGGCACGGGGCTGACTTCGCGGAAGCCCGTGAGCTTCTCGAAGAAACCTGAAAAGTAGTATTTGCGGTCGAATTCGCCAGACGACAGAGCTCTCGTGCCGTTTAATTGCTGTTTTTTGACGGTTTCTTTGATGGCGGCGTGTTGGACTAGGCGGAGCTCTGCTGCGGTGGCTTGGCCCTCGTCGAATCGCAGCTGATAATCAGACACATAGTTTGGACGAATGAGAGAGCCGATATGGTCTGCGTGAAAGGGGAGTCTTGTCATCGTTATATGATGTTCGTCGTTGTCAATGCTATATCACTCTGCTTGGGGGAACTCTGCTTTTGCGTCTTTGGCTGGTAAAGACGGAGCTGCTTACATTTAGGCGCTATGAGTTTTGATATATGCTAACTTAGGAGCTGTTTATCCTTCACACATTTGTAAGTACAAAGTATGTGCGTTGCTAATTACATCAACCCATGAGATAGTCCCGAGCTGATGCGACACAAACTCCGAATCCAGTCTTCTCCCCCGCAGCTCTCAACCAGTCTCGCACCTATTTGTGGAGGATAAATAAGGAGCTCGTAGAACTTCATCGAATCGATATACCATCCAACGAGGCCCTTATGCACATGGACATGTGGACTTTGTGTGATGAGCGCTCAAAGGCTGCAGCTCCAGCGGGGTTCGTTTAAGTGCGAGCGCCTGCTAGCGTAGCAACCGATATCAAATGACAGTAATTCGTAGCTAGGCTGATCATGAACTGAAGTGTATGCATACTCGAGATACGAATTTACAAGGGTCTTGCGATCGTCCCTTCGACATGACTTCATCTTCCGGATAAAATCATGAGGGGTCCAAGGCTATTTCTCCCCCAAGCGGGACCTAATGACCCGATGGAGCGAATGCCATGACTCGTCTAAGCCAAAAGGATAAAAAGGGACAAAATAGGCATCACGACACCAGTTCATAGATCTCTCTGCGTTACTTTCAGCTACCTAATCATGGTATTAGCAAGCACGCCAAGATTCTTGATCATAGGTAGATAACGAAACTAGATCGACATTCCTTCCGTAAGAATGGGGAGAAAGAAACACCCCTAGCGTTGTTGAGTGGGCATGATAGCCTTAGTCACTTTATCCCTATAGCGAAAAGTTGATTACTGTATTTCACTGGACGTCGCTTTCTATAAGTCTTGTAAGATAATGCTATTTCTTGAAATATATCTAGTACAAGAGATGTCTAAGTGCTTGTCTATTTTATGTATTTGATACATATAAGTTCGAATGAATGTTATTCCTACGTGTCACGGGCTTGATACTTGTACGTATCTCTGCACTAATATCTCGACGAAATTAATATACTGCGTCGATAAAGTATCAAGTAAAAGGCTCAATTTAGTTTTACCAATTTTACTTGCCAATTTCATCATAGAGAGCTTGATATAGCTTTTTCTGCCTGGCCAACGAGACTACCCTAGAGAGATCACACGAGTTCACCAGAACTGGTGTTTTATGTCTATCCCACAGCACCACCGCGCTTAGACCAGTATCTTTTCTCCTGGAAACCTATATTTTCAAGGCGACAGCTGAGCTGAGCTG
Source organism: Trichoderma polysporum (assembly GCA_030278935.1). Lineage (NCBI taxonomy): Eukaryota > Fungi > Ascomycota > Sordariomycetes > Hypocreales > Hypocreaceae > Trichoderma > Trichoderma polysporum. Next base: position 108,056 of record JARFTM010000022.1, read on the forward strand.
ATAAAAGTCTATATAAAATACCAACATGCATTCGCTAAAGCAGGTAATGTTGACGTTTTTTGATACGCGTGGCACTGCCGTATTTGGTGTTATAAATGATAGCACTCTATCTCCTTAGAGGCATGATTCCTTCATCAACTTGAAGAAAGTTGGATCATAAATACCATAAACACTAATTTCTGCGCTGTTAGCCGCCTGGCCAAGATCTTTGGCACCTACAGCACGGTAGTGAGATATGTGAACGCCAAGCCATAGCTTACTTCGCCCTACTCAACCTTCTGTCGTTGCTAGTTTCACCAAGTTGGGTGCTATCGCTTTGACTGTATTGCTGAGCTTCCATCTTCTTATAAATTAGCCAAATAAGCCGTAGAACAGCTACATTTTGGATCCTCCTCCATAGCTGGACGCTTCGGGATGGTGATACTTTTTGGCTCAAGAAATTTTGTAATATTCGATCAGTATACTTCGTAGATTAAAGCTATATCGTTGCTTTTCTCTAGACGAACATTTGTACACTGCCATGCAAATGCGCTCTTGTTAATGGCTGATGAGAATCCATCTAACTCGAATGACTTATTACTGATCAGGTCGATAAATATTATTAAACTGGCTTCTGGAGTAATACGGCGTAATATCATCGCCATCTACCGTCAGCAACCCATGACTATTCTATTATGGGTTACGGGCTAGGAGATATTCCCTACCACTAATTCTAACCCACCTCCAGACGTTATGATTCATTCAAAACCCCTGCATAAGCCACAATCCTTCTAAAAAAAGAAAGCTGTTGCCTGGAGGTGGTGCAGGCCCGAGTGTTTCTTCAAAGCAGGGCAATTGCTGGAAGCCACTATGATGGGTCTAGAGAGCAAACTTGGCCCATTCCGATAGTATGGTTCGATGATAGCCCTTGCATACAGAATCGTTGTTAGTCCGATGACTACTTGTATCATTCGAACTCAATGGCTAACGTAAGAAGAGTGTTTCAACACCGTTGACGTAGCAGAGTAAGAGTTTCTTGCCTCCGGGGAGTTGGCCATGGACTATTTTGGAACAGCATCTCCCAATGAACCAAACCGCATTCCTACGAGGACACAAGGCAGGAATCGAATGGAAAAGAACGAAGACCTGTGGGGCATTGGTCTGTTGGATACGCATGATGTCTTATCCATGCACCTCTCGACAGACGGTGCAATACTCGGACCACATAGTGGTTGAGGAGTTCGGATGATATCGGTAAGCCGCCCAGACACAAAACACCGACCCAACGCCGTAGCGTACAGGACCAAGGCAGCTAAAATTCGGAAGATTGCTGCCACAAAATGGCTCAGCTGTCAGAGTGAAGCCTGGAAAGGACAAGCCATCGGAGCAGATTGTACCCTCGCCCCGAATAGTCTGCCTCCCTAATCTTGATCCGGCGAATTTGCCGAGGCGACCAATAGCTACAAGCAACTGAGCTGTCAGTAGCAAACAACTATGCAAGAATACAAAGCAATTCGATAGTTTTATTCGTTTCGAGGGCTGGAGGGGTAAGACACACACACACAGACACACACACAGATTTCCAGGCAAAATTCGCCACCGACTAGGTGTGTATGCATACTAATTTTACTGCGGGCTCTAGTGAACCAAGCATTGACGTCTATTTCACCGGTTGTGTCTACAGAGGATACACTGACTGTACAGTTGGCCTGTCAAAGCTAGCTACTCGCTATTAAAGATTGAGCGCAGAGAATGAATACCTGTGCGTTAAGAAGTACCCTACTGAGAAACTTGAGAAGCCCGCTTTCATTAGTAAGGAGGTAATAAAACTTGAAGGATATCGAATATTGCGATACTGTAAGGTGTCGTCAAAATCCTAGACGGAAGACAGCCATTAGTTAAACAGGAGGGCTACAGTGCATCGTCTTTTCGTTCCATTTCCCCTCCAATGTCTACAGACCAGGAGGTAGCAGCCAAAACGCTAGGAGTTTAGCTATGAAAGAAAATGCTGACCCAAAATTGATATGCTGATCAAATGTTCATGCGCTTGACCTACTAGTTTGCTTCTGTCTCAGGACGACGAAGCAAGTCTCACAGTCCGGTTGGAGAGCCTGTAGACTCTGACGCTCAACCAGGGCTAACGGAGAATGTACCCGAGGGGGCGATCACATAATAAGTACTCCGTAATTCATGATTGAAATCGATGCAAGCTCTGTTTGTATTGGCACAAAAACTGTGCCTGTGATGGTTGATTCAGCATGGGCCAGAACAGTGCTTCAGGCGACAGGATAACTTGCTTCTGGTATTGCGGGTTTAGATTGGAAAACGAGCTATTCAATTTACCGAGACAGAGAAAGCCACTGCTGCTCCGTACCAGACCATCAAAGTATACTACAAATAACTCGCCGGCTCCCCACGGCCTGGCTTAGGCTGAGAAGCCACTGAAGTGAATCCCTGTAAGAGGCTTGCATAAGTGCTGCCCATATAGGTATGAGCACTTAGCCAATGCTATGCTGCCGTCGACCCTCTATTGAGATGGATGCTCAGCAAACACGAAGAAGACGGGCGCTACCTCGGACAACGCGTGAAAATTACGAACGCAAACTCTAGTAGTACTTAAGTAGTAGTAATAGTAGTAGTAGTAGTAGTAGTAGCAGCAGAATCTGTTCGTACAGTATACTGTACATGTCGTAGCCCTGGCTTTGTTGCTCTGCCTGAGTACAGCTGTGGAGCAGTGAGATTGTCAATGCTTGCCAATATTAGGGTGGGTAAGTGGCTAAGAGTGGTGTTGTTAGCGTTCCTTTCTGTCGGGTCGGCACAAAAAGTGTCAAAGCCGAGAGAGGAGGAAAAGAGGGCCTCGAGATACTAGTAGTAGAAATGGGGGCCGCAAAGCTCTCTAGGGGCGGAACCAGGGAAAAAAGAGGCCCAGATTTACACTGCTAGGCTGCTTTAGTAGAGCTTTTGTACGAGCATGCCAATAAGTTCGTAATCGCAGTACTGTGTACTAGATAGTTTAAGTGCTGCGTCGTCTTGCCATGGCGAGCTAAAGGGTGGTTGTGTCTTTTTTTGCCTCTGCTTCTGCCTCTGCCTCTGTCTCGTACAAGTAGCGAGGATATTGTAATGTCCAGTATTGACGCGCATGGTAGGAGGGATACCGTAGAGAAACGAACACATTGCAAGGATGGGCGTTAGGCGAAGGTCGTGTTGTGTTGGCTTCTGGACGGAGCAAACTTTGGGCCTGATATGAATGGTGAGACGAGCTAAAGAACAGCAAAGAGGCGGTTGCAGTCACTACCTAGTAGTTAGTGGCAATGGCAAATTACAAATTACAAATTGCAAATTTGCAAATTGCAACATGCATGTGCTGTTGCATCCGCGGTAGCACCTGCCGTAAGCAAGCTACTTGCATGGCAGGCGCCACGCAGGCGCTACTCCGGTGAACTGCTATTACTGGATACGGAGGAGATGCAGCAGGAAGGCAGTGCCCAAAGGGTGAAAAGCATGGCAGTTGCCCAGGACGATTACTGCATCGGTATTCCGTACCGAGGTAGGTATAGTACGCACCTGTGTAGGTACAGTACGTACGAAGTACAGTACCTCTTTAATTTAGCACTCGGCCAACTCTTGGTTCCGACACCTTTCGCTCTCAATCAAAAGATTCGATACGGAAAAAAACCAGTCCACTTGCTGCTCCTGGTCTTGCGCTTCTGAAGAAATAAAAGATCAATGGATTACAAAAACGTCGCCGATCGACAGCCAATCACCAAACCTGAGCCGTTGCGTTGGAACCTCACTTGATCTGTCCGCGGGTTTCCCGGGCCTTTACGTCCAATCCAACTGGTTCTAGAAAGCTCGCTCTCGCACATGGAACATCAGCATACGAGTAAGGACGAGCTTCCGCGTAATTCGCTGAGCGGGCGACGGAGTAATACACCAGACCCGTACCCTCGGTACTACCTAGCAGTGCTTAGCACCACCCGCCTGCTTGGACCATGCCGCACTTGTGTTACTAGAGCTAGAACTACGGAGTAAAGCTAGAGGAACAAATGATTTGTAGGCCGACTACTTCGTACAGCAGGAAGAAAAGAAGACGGTTTGACACATGAAGTATTGCATTGGTACACATACAAATAAGTCTCCGACGCTGATTGATCTAGGACTCAAGAGGTCCAACTGCACCCTCAAAAATGGCATTTGGTCAAAGTTCGAACGTCACCCCGTCGTTTCAACAGAGTCACGCCATTCTCACCGGCCGAGTCCACGGCTTTTTGTCGACTTGCGCCTCGCACGATGGGGAATCTGCAAGCACTGCTTCGACTTTCAACTAGCGCGCTGGAGGCTCTAACTATACCTGGATGGGCTGGCGCCAACACCAAGCTTCATCAGTCCCAGTGGAAGGCTTTCGCTGCGGGCGCCATGCTTTCCCCCTCCCAAAGGCTTGGTTGACAAGCGGAACCGTCTTGGAAAGCCCACGGACATCGGTGATATAAAGTTTCTCTCGGAAGATATAATTCATGCATGACGACAGGGGAAGACAGAGAGAGTGAGAAATTTAGGATAATGATAAAAAGCACAAACTACAGAGTGTAACACACGAATAGTACCGAGCTACGGAGAAGAGTGCCGAGTTATTGTATTACATGGCACCATGTATTCGGACTGGACCCATTGCTTTCTTGCATTTGGCAGCTCTCATTCACATACTTGTGACAGAACAGCGGCTTCATTATTATTCAACTATGCGCCTAGGCTACTATTGATATTTAAACTGCGTTTTTTCCCCTTGCTCGCAGCGGCCAAAATCGTGTAAGACCCGTTGGTAGTAATCTAGCTTCTCTTCGGAGTACGTTGCGTTAATCTAAGAGGAGACCCTTCGCCTAGCTGATCCCTGTTAATGTCATCTTCCCCGTGTTCCTGGCACCACGGTGTGCTCCGCCATCAAGCGCACACATACTCGTCCTGGCACGAAGTACTGCTTGTACACCATCACCCTGCGCGTTAATTTTATTTTGCTTTTGCTCGGGCCCTCGTCTGAGCCGTGCTACGAAGAAAGTTGGAAGGGCTACTAGTAGTACTTTCTCGCCCTCTTCTCCCACCTGTGGCCGACAGTGTGTCAGGCAGTTGCTCTATACGGAGTACCCATATGAATGCGGCTGCATTCTCCTCCTCTCGCTAGCTGTGAGCCTCCTTTGCCCGACTCTCCGCCGTGTGCCGTGCCCGGCACCGACTGCGGCCGGCCAAGATCGAAACAGCAGCAAGCCTCCGCTCTGGTGAAGCCATTCGCTGCGTTGCCGGCCCTGCAGCGCTACTGCAAGAGACTGCCACCGTGCTGGGCGTGGCCCGACACTGGTATCCTGTCCTTCTACACTGGCCCCATCATCGTCTCCGTGGGCCGGGCCTAGCGCCGTCTAGTTAACAAACCCACGCCATCTCGCTGAGGAGAACCGCTTTGCGAGAATCATACATTAGTTGGCGATGCCCCCGGTAGGCTAGACGATACCATAACCGCCCACACCCATCCCTTTCTTACCTGTCGACAAATCTATCCATATAGCGGCTGTTGAGAGGCTACCTGGCTTGTCGCTAGAGACTACCTTTCTGAGGCTGCAGGTCAATCTCAAATGTGGATGGGGTCACAGAATCGCCAATCTACTACTCGCAGCGTTGTATCCATACGTATAGCTGTCTAGTTATCTATCAATCGCTGGAAAATCGCTTCCCTTGCCTAAGGTTACAGAAATTGACCCCGATATACACGCCTACCTAATTCGCATTCGGCACTGCTTAGCTGGCTCACCTACTCTCTCGAATATTTGCATGGCTAGTTGTTTACTCATCTATCTTTCTACAACTTTACACACTCCTTATCGCTCCTTTCGACATCGAAAATGATGATTGAAGACGACGGAAGTAGCGGGCCAATCCCAAATCACCCCAACCGACCCCCGTCACCAGCCTCCACCGGTTCGGCCCTCACTGTTGGCACATCTCAGGAGGCCATTCGTATCAAAAGTCTCGAACAGGGCGAGTACGTTTCTGACGATGATAACTGGGACGAGACACGCAGTCTCACCGACAGCATCCGCCAGCACATTATCGACGGAGGCCTACGTTACCATGCATACCATGCAGGGCAATATGCCTTTCCCAACGACGAGACAGAACAATACCGCGACGACCTCAAGCACAATCTGACTATCCACCTTTGCGAAGGCTCTTACTTCTTCGCCCCCATCCATGACCGGCTGATGCAGCCTGGTGCTGAAGTTCTCGATTTAGGCGAGTCTCTCCAGAGCATGTGCAGAAGTTTTACCTCCCCAGAAAATCTCTCCAATATGACGATTTGTTACCTCTCGGGCTTCTCATTTTGCTGAAAGCCGACTCTCGTACTAATAGTAGAGGAATAATAGGTACTGGAACGGGAAAATGGTCTATTGAATGTGAGTACCCCCTGGCGAAATTGTTTAAAACCCAGTTGTACCTCAAAGTTGCACAATTTGGCACTTGGAAATATTATCCGGAGAGACAATCACCCTGCCCTTTTCGTCCTCATTCTTTCTGCATCGCGGTTTACGTAGCTCCTGTTGTCCTAACGCCATTTCTAGTGGCTGATATGTATCCAAATGCGACATTTCACGGCATGGATCTATCGCCGATACAGCCTGATTGGGTACCAGAGAATGTGCTCTTCGTTGTTGATGACATCGAACATGAAGCTGGGTGGACATATGCCGAAAACTCATTTGATTATATCCATATTCGCCACACCTGCCACTCAATAAAGGATCGAACTGAGCTTTGGGATCGGGTTTACAAGCAAGTCTATTTTTCTTTCTCTTTAGTCTTGTCATTGGTACGTCTAGCTAACGTCACCTATTTCTCGTCCAGGCATTTGAAGCCAGGCGGCTACATCGAAGTTCAAGAGTTTCAATACGCCGCTGCCTGTGACGACGATTCATGTAATGAGCCATACGCTTGGCGCGACTTCTTACGATACCTGTCCGATGGACTCGCCGCCCTCGGTTCTAATCTCCATGCCATCTTGAATGTCCAGGATGAGCTCGTGGCCGCCGGTTTTCAAGATATTCGACGGATAGATCGGAAGTGCCCCAATGGCCCGTGGCCCAAGTTGAGACGTCTCCAAGAGTGCGGCCATATCCTCCGAGATGTCATCATGTGGGGCCTTGTTGGGCTTGCCAGACGACCATTCGGACATGGGCTTGGATGGACGACCGTTCAGATTGAGATGTTCCTCGTCGATGTCCGCAAGTCAATCATTGCAGAGCGGAATGGCTTACCAAAATATCACTCATACTTTCCTTTCCACAGCATATACGGCTACAAGCCCCTTGATGCGGCTTAGATCAGCTGTTCGCCCGCGGCTTATAAGGACGCTTTCTGTTACGACGATAAACGACTCAAGATTCAAAAATAAATATGTGACAAAGATTTGGATTGCCATGTTCAACATTGATTATTGATCAATTTTTGATGAGATGCGCCATGATACTAGCCCCTGTCTTTATTTCAGGACGAAATCATCAACCTGATGGCTCTTCTCTTACCTAATTTCGTCTTCTCTAGCCTCTTGACATTAAAGTGCTTTTTACGTCTAGAATACCCTTGGATTGCATATAGTAGATGGTGGGAATGATTCGGCGCACACGATGGGATTGTTCAAGTTTAAACACAACTGAAGGTGATATTGCTCAGGTGGTACTCGTATATACAGACACGGTAGGAAGTAAGATCCAACTCTAATAAATAAATAAATGGGTATTGAACAAGGTACAAGGCCGATATAGTTCTCGGCTGCTGAAAGCGAATTTATGGTCCTTGTGACGTGTTTGTTGCGTTGTTTCTTTACACGAATGAATCTACCGATATGTACTGCCAACATGTTGCAAAGTCCATACGTAACAAGGGAAACAGATCCAGGGTACACTTCCGGAGATAAGTACGGATGCATGTATGGTCTATGAAGCCAATCTGACCGTGCAGGATAAAATGTGGTTTACGCCCCTATGTGGCATAACGACCGAGGGCACCAAAGACCGAGTTCTCCGCTTCATTTTGCAAAAGATGGGTTATTATTATTACATACAGTATGCCGTGCTTTTATTTAATTTAATTTATTCTCATTTATTTTTACAAATCAGAGGTGGAGTACATGTAGTATGTGCCTGATTACCGGATGTATTGTGCACATATGAGAGTAAGACCTAGCGAAGTCTCAGATGGGGCTTCGGTGCATTTTTCTTTTGCGTACCTGGTTGTCCCTAAGTTTTGTGAGGGGGAGAATTACTAGAGAGATCTTGAGGTAAGGGTACAGTATTCACTAACGCCTACGAATAGATGAGTATGAGGATCTTCACGAATTTAGGGCATTTAGGAATAGGCAAAGCAGCTCCAGGCAGGACCACGGCATACTTAATGAGGGGAAAGTGATGTTATGGGGAAAATGAGTACTAGCAATATTGGGAACGGAAGCACATGAATAAAATGATCTGATGAGAGCTGATGATTAATTAGATGGAGTTTGTTTCTCTCTGGCGGGCAAATTTTGTGGGTGACGGGGGGGTTTCGGAAAGGGACACAAGCTGGGTTAGACCGCATCGAAACTGTGGCCAGTGTAAGATGCTTATTGCTGCATGTCCTTTTTTATGACCTGCGGCTCCATAGTTGGCGAAGAATGCGGGATTTTGTACTGGTACTCTAGTTTGTCGTTTGGGTTTGCGATTTTGGCAAAGGCATTGGGAAGTGTATGCCTTTTTTAAGTAGCGGAACTTGTCGGTTCTTGAAAGGATGGGTAGCGTATAGTATGAATAGCAAGTTTATTTACCTGTTTAGAGGCTGTTTAAATGCTGTTAGGAATGTTGTTGTTTTATTTGTGTTGGGGGCTTAGGGCAAGGCCTCCTAGTACCTTATTACTATTAAATTTTGTATTGGAGAGCTGGTGCTCGTCGACGTCTGGGGTAGACCTTTCACCCTCGTAGTAAGAATGGGAAGATAGGACAAGGGGGTAGTACAAATGCCATTCAAAGCAAAAAGATTTTTGCACATTATTTTAGGAGAATCACTTGGATCAAATCTCTAAACATGTGAACTCATGTGTAGCGCTGAGATGGGTGAGAAGTACAGACGTGTGTACTGATCTGTGATACATTCCCACCATCAAATACGGTAGACCATTATTAAATTAAATTTTTTTTTTATACTTTTTGTAGGGATGGAGATGGCCTTTTGGTCGTGCATGTTTTGAACCTTTACTCTGTAGCTGAAGTTGGTCCACATCAGTGGCGGCAGGTTTACTAATGTATAATGTCATAACCATGATTATCTGTATTAGAGAGGGAAGGCAATGAAAATATACATTTTTACTGTTTTCAAGGCAGTGGCAAGTGTCAACTTACAATTTCAAGTTCTGTTTCACGCTTGGAGCTTTGGCGCTGAGAGAAACATAAAGGGTTGTGTTACGAAAGTAAGGAGGCATTTACCATGAAGTGTATAGAGTGAAGGTTATAACTTTGTTTTAAGAGAAGAAGGCTTCAATCAATTAAATTTGGCCAGTCTTGTAGCGAATATTATTCAATAATTTTGTCTTGGAGAATCTCGCCAGCTTCGAGCAGCGCTTCTCTCTCAACGTCTCTTCAGCTTACTCCCATACTCTACCTAGGCAATACGAAAGTTCAACAATGGAAGACATTTTGGGATACAAAGCTGCGTTTTGCAAAGATAAATCTAGAGATCAAATAAAATAAAGTAATAATAATAGAAAAAGGGAGATTACGAACGTCTAGCTCGTTGGCCTTTGTTTCATGCAGCCTCTGTTTTCGAAATGCTAGCTCCTTTGTGAATCTTTGCTACCAATGTTAGATAACCTCACTGTATGCCACAATTTATAGCATGAACATCACAGTATCGCGATCATATGTGCCATCGTAACTACGTTTAATTGATCTTTTGACTTTTGTCAGTGGATCACACAAGATAGATTTGAGTATGACTTCAACTATGCTAAAAGGTTAACGTGACTGTGAAGAAATGAATACATGAGCTAAATATTGTTGAGACAGGGCATTACCCTAGAGAAAACATACCTGTTGGCTGTATACGCAGACGAAATCTACATAGGGATGAGATGAGAGCGAGACGTTGGCTTAGTCGTGAACTAGAGGCAAGTTCTATTTTTCATAATGTTAGGGATAGGGGATGGGTTAGGACTTATATATAGCACCTTGAATTAACCTTTGGAACGTGAAATTTAGTTATATAATGCATAAATGCTTTACGAGAACATCTGTCCATCTATTTGTGTAGAGTATTACACTTCACAGAGCGGCTAAAGTATTCCCACTAGGAAACTCCAATCGATGTATGGTTGATCTTGTTCAAATGTAGCAGCCTGGCCTAATGCCATCCACGTTCTTCTAACAAAATAACCTTGGCTTTGTATTCTAACTGCTACCCTTTCTAAATAAGTTTGTGGAGAGTGGGTATATAGATGAGGTCTAGAGAGCAAAGCATCAAATTCACGTGAAAAGTGCGCAACCCTTCTTCCTCTTCCTTTTCCTCTTCTTTTTAAAAAATGACACTCACTAAACTGCTGTGAGCTAATGATTAGCGCCAAGCATGTTATTTTAGATGTTATGCACCGTTACTCAATCCTTACAAGCAGGATATAGGTCATCATCATCGCAGCTCAGGACTTCATCGCCGAGTTATTCTGAAGTGACGTGCACGAGAGTCTCAAAACTTATCCGTTGCTTTAGTTTAGAATATATATTTAGAACCATTTCTCATTGCTAATTGGCCATAAATTTAGGCAGACCAGAAGCTACGTTGAGATGAAACACACAAGAGTCCCCAATGATCAATATATTGAGTCACACTTACATCGTCAGCACGGACAGATGACACTGATAAGGAGCAAAAGCAAATCAAACTGACTCAAAATTTTCATGTGCCCCCGGACTAGAGATATCATGGCATCAAGTGACTACGCCGATTGGCGCCGCACACTCACCTTGTTTGACATGCCGAGCCCAAGGCTGACTCGGTCTGCAACCCAACGGTGAGCCATCCAGCCTGAGGCACAACTCGTCACGACCAATATCTACCATTCGATCAAGTTGCTCTAATCAACATCACAGAGTTAACCGCCCTTTCTCCAATCAGGTGCCCAAGAAATCCTTAACATCAACCCAGTGCGAGAGAAATATCCTCCAGTCCTCCACCACACATCTCAACCTCCTCACCATGGAAACCACATCACATCGCCACAATTCATCATACACCCCCCCATGCCATACCGGAAAGCTCCCCTAGTATGAATGAGTTCACTAGAACCAATAGCTTCACAAACGTCCCTACATCCCCTAGCAAGGCTTCCACAAAAGAAAAGAAAAAGGACTGGTCCATAAACAACGCATCGCAAATCCTCCATCCCATCCACGCGCACGCGCTGACTCTTTTCTTTCCTCTTTCTTCCATACAAACCTCGCGTCTATAGGAGGCACGTGAACATCTCGACGCGCGAGTTCGCATCAAAGGAACGATATAAGCTACGTTATCGCGAAGAACCAAAAAAAAAAAAAAAAAGCGCGTAGACGCTTGCTTGGCTTACACGCGATGTCATTCGCTCGCCGACCCCCCCTCGCCACTTACTATTCGTCGATTCTGAAACTACGGTGGTTGGCTGCTGCCTATAACTCTTAGCCTCGTTCACGGTTCACGTCCTCTTTTTCCTTCTTTTCGCCTCACGACACGGGTATTTGCTTCGAAACTATTCGCGAAAAAAGAAGAAGATCTCAACGCGCGTCGTATTTGCCTGCCTTTTTTTTTTTTCTACAAGCCATCTCCTTAGCGTTTCTGTTTGCCTTCAGGGCGCCCACGTTTTAGCTCCCGCGTAGGAAAGGGGGGCGTGTGGCAATAACTAATCGCCTTCCCGTAAAGAACCGTGAAGCGGATTCTGTTTCCCAATTCCTACCTTTGCTTCGTGTCGTCGTGTTTGATAGCAAACAGGCTGTGCACCAGTATAAAACGCCTGTGACTCACGCATCCCTAACTCCCGGCACTCCCTACCCCAGCCATCCGCATTTGTTCGCCCCGGAAACTTGGAATTACGTGTATCAAACATGTGCAAACTTGCAGCTTTTGGTGTGGCTGCGCTTTCTCACCAACTCAAGGTTGCGCCGCCGCCGCGCGCGAGGCTGATGGAGGCGTGCATTCACTCACTCTAATTCATCATGGTCCCCTCTAGAAGAGCAAATGGTTCCCGTTTTCGTGCCTGATCCAGCCCTCCGTGTTTTCTCTTTTTGACAAATGCATTGCGTCATACTTGGATACTTTTGTCATCCCCATCCACCCCCAATTGCCAGCCACATCAGGGGGACATACCGCAATAGGTAAACGCAAAAGTAATTTCGTTGGCTTAAGAAAGCTTGCCCAGGAACAAGAAAGATCCTCTAGATCGGCAAGCAGCTTTTGTTGGCGCTCGAGTATACTTGTAAGTAGATAGACAAATTTATAATACTGTAATAGTCATGATAAAAAAAACAGCCGGCTCCGTTTCATATGCGCAAAGGCACTATGACGTAACGTTCTTTGTGCTTCCTGGGGCGTAGAAACAAAATTGTGGCGGCGGTCCCGGCCGCTCGGCTGAGTCACGTGAACCGGCAGATTTATGCCACACGCACAGCCACCAGGGCAACCCCACACCACGTGGCTGGCACCGAGAGGTGAACAACCGCCCCACCAAATTATCCAGTCTTTTTTATTCTGGGCTGCTTGGGGGCGCAAAAGCCCAGACGCCCGTCCCGTTTGGCTTCCCGGGAGGCACGCGATCTAGGTTACGCCCCCTAGTGTGTGGCGCAAGGTTCTGGAAGAAATAGTAATGAAGGTTAAGAATAATTTGGTGTTTTTTTTGTTTGTTATGTGGTCTGGCATTTTAGACGGGAGGCTGAGTTTTTGCGCGTCTTAGACATGGAAAAAAACTCAGCCCTGAATTACACGGGAATGGAAATCAGCTCCCGCCCACCTCTACATGGTATGTGCACCGCAAGCACACAAATCTTTTAATTTTAAATTTTAATCTATTTTTTGGGTTTTCATTTTTTAAGAACTTCAAGGGTTAATACGTAGTGACGAAATTTGTCTGGGGACAAAAGGGCACCAAGAAAAAACTTCAGCGCCTGTGATCCGTAATGAAATGCGCGCTGCCGTCACCGCCTCCGTAAGAGATGGTCTGTGTGGGCGGTCTAGAGAGAGCAAAAAACGTGTTGCTGCATGATATGGTAATGTCACTTACAACTCGTCTAAGCCGTTGTTTTTTTTCCGGCGCAAGTGCATTAGCATGAGCGATCCTTTTTGCTATTTTCAGCAACCCATGTCGTTAATGCGACCCCTTGAAGAAAAAAGAAGGCCAGGCTCTCTAAACCAAAGCATGGATAGCATGACAAAACTTTTGACAGATCCAGGTGGGTTTCCTCTTGCTTGCCCACTCTGAGCTGCGCAGAGTGGGGAGAATCTCAAGGGAGTGTAGGTATACAAATAAGTAGCGTATTATGATGTAGTGAGTGGTGTAAATAATCCCATTCGGTCCGGCAGCTGTCCAATGGAATGAGTGCAAGGCGATGCAAAGGACAGGAAAAAAAAAACTGTCACATATAATGCTTCGCTGTTGCCCAATATACCATCATCATGATAAATACATGGGGGTACGTGCCTTACCGCCTGGCCATGATACTACCTACCGGCTACTAGTAGTAGTATGACTCCGTCCATCGCTGTCTTGTGCTAGTTTACTTACAGTTTGGCATTGCAACAAAGATAGAATCTAGGCTGATCTCTTTGTTCGGATACACGAGGCGTGAAACAACAGTTTGGTCACCCGCGCGCTCCTTTCTGCTAGCTCTCCGGCATTGCTGGTGGTGTTGCTGCCACATCGTAAGGCATGAATCTAGGCTGGACTGTCGTGGCCTGAGCTAGATAGAGGGGGTGTTTGAACAAAGGATGGGACGTAATACTAGTAGCATCCCAAGCCAGAAATGGGACCGTATTGCATGCAAACAGCCATTGGTGACAATCAGGACGGCTTCCCGTATGCATGGCCGGGCTAGAGACGAGGTACGTAGGGTTTTCATACCCTCTGTTGCTGGCTTACGCTTATCCAACGAAGAGATGAGACACGTGCGCGGCGATTTTAGGGTTGATGCAGCCCGCATCGCGATCTTCATCTATGTTGTTTCCGTTTGCATGAACGAATAGTATACAAAAGGTAGCACAGAGAGTCCGGCTTGTAGAAAAGGCTAGGCTGATCGACGCATCTGCGGCTTGGGTTTTGTAGCTGTCACAGACGACGTCTCGCCGCCAGATCGGGCTTGGGCATCGCCGTGGGCATTGCGGCAGCCTGCAGAGCACACGCTACCGTGTCACCATCGTATGCTTGCTTGGATATGATATGGCCGGGCGCGGCTTTGCCATGTGCGGGTAGACACCGGAAAGGCTGAGCTGGCTGCATTGAACAAGCCGTTTTGCTGCCGTGGAATCTCCTCAGCAAGCGCACGAGATAAGCTCTCAGACTGGAGCCATGGCTCATCATGTGGTTGATATTTGCACAAGTCACCGTCTCACGCCTGTTCTCTGCACTCCCAGTGGGCCAAGTATGACCTAAGCATCGCAGGATAACACCAAGCTGGTGTACAGTATTTGGCATAGAGTGCAAATTGCTTAGAAAACAGCACTTACCTTGTCTTGTTTACTCATGCAGATGCCCCTTCGGAACTCTTACGTCGATGCATCGGTCAACCGAATGAGCGGTCCAATGCCGTTTTATCGATTCTACCAGATAAGCAGCATGGAGACATTCTCACCGGGATTTTGAAGGAAATCGAGGCCACCTGCTTGCCAGGGATGGGGATAGAGACACGGATGCCGTTGCGCAGAGATCTGGCTTCCATCATTGTGCATCGTCTCCATGTATCTCCTCTCTTCTCACGTATCAGAGCCGCAGATGCTAGCTTTTTGCTTTCCCACTGCGTCCGTGGTCGCAGGTGGCCTTGCCATGTTTGTCGTCCTCGGTACTCAAACGGACCAGTGAGATGCGATTTGGGCTTTCGTCATGGTGCGCGGGCCGGGACAAGAAAATTTTCTTCCCCCTCCCCCTTTCTCAACGATCGTACGTCCTGCATGAAAGTGAAAGAGTCGGTCAAGAAAAAGCATGGCTACCACCTTTGGAGCTTGCAGTCTCCAGGCTACTTTTCCGGCAGGCAAGCGCCAGAAGAAAGTGTCCGTGGTGTTTTTGATATTCACAAACAGCCTTCACTAGTGGACAAATGGGGTGGGTGGTTAGCCTGGAGTTAGGGATTTCGCTTACCAGCCGTTTAGCGGCTTTGGGGGTGTGTGTTGCAAAAAGCCATGCGAATGGCCCCGATCCCTGGCATTTAGACCAAGTGGGGCCTCTTTTTCTTCTTCTCTTCGTTTTTTTTTTCGCACTGGCATGGTCGCTTTCTGTGTGGCGTTTGCGTGAAACTGGGGGTGAGCGGCCGGCTGCCAATCGGCGCCCAAAAATGTTGCAGCTCAGTGCCCGATTCGACAGCCGCAGCAGCTTTGGACATCAATACAGCTCTGCTGCCCATCGATTGGGAGATAATATATGCGAAGCGCTGGGGGCTTGCGTTCCCTATGAGTCACATTCCGCTTTGTCGGGTCCATGAGATGGAGGCGAAAAAAAAAAAGCAGGTTGAGACGAATAACGAAACGGCCGTTTGCAAGGAGGCATCCAGCGCAAAAGCAAAGACACGAGAGAAATTCGTTTGGGCTTGTGTTGGGTTTGATTGAGGGACGGCCCACGAAATGAGATGTTGAAAATTTTTCACTTGTCAAACAAGGGACGGGCAAAAAGTCAAGCCCTAGCGGCTTCTAGGCAGCCTCTTTTGGCCACACCCTCCGGCTCCAGGGATTCAAGGGCGGATGGACCATGGATGGATCATGGATGCTTCGGGGAAGGGAAGATGAATCAAGGGGGGGTGGGCAAGCGAGCGAGGCCAGGCCAGCACCACACCGGGAGCCACTTTCAAGGTGTGAAATCGCTTCTTCTAGAAATCGGCGAGAGGCCGGAGACATGAGCGGCAGCATCCTGCCGCGCTATGGGCAAGCAGGAGGAAGCGGAGGGCAGCAGTTGTCGGTGAGAAGGATGCGTTGGACATCTGACGCTGTAGACAATTGCCCTTGATCAACGTAAGAGGGGGTGCGGATTTGGCTGAGGCATTGACTGGGGATACTTGTAATTTTTTGGGGGGGATTCGCTGTAACAGACATGCTACCACGTAGTAGTAAGCAGTAATACCTGTGCGGACCAGTAAGAGAGCTATGATTACACGGGAGGAGAAAAAAAGAAGACAAGTTGCAGAAACTGAAAAGTCGGTATCAGGGGTAAGTCTGTATTTCGTGCAGGAAATGTCAATACGGTAGAGTATAAGAAATTTTAGAAAAAAAGGAAAAGAAAAGGAAAAGTCTGTGGACGATACCTAACAGGGGACTGCGTCTCGCATGATTTCCTCGATGCAGGTGAAAAGTGAGAGAGAGAGAGCGAGAGCGAAAAGAGGTACAGGACGGAGACGCAGGTACAGGCCAGCTCGCACAAGGGGCTCGAGATGGGATGGAAGTGTCAACGCACCATCAGCTAGGTACTCCGTACTCCATACTTCGTACAGTAGTACTAGCAGTAATTGATTGACCGTGGCAATTGCTTTGCTGGTGGAATTTGGTGTTTCCATACAGTGTGCCGTGCCTGGCGCAGAAGAAGTGCGCGGGAACGGCACGCTGCGGCGGCGTGGATGCTTTTGGAGCTGCGAGCTCCCGCGGCTGTGGGACAGACCCGGAGGTCCCACCCGGAAAGACTGGAGATGCTGGAGAATGGGCAAAAAGACGAGACTGACTGGGGGTGGACGAGGCCCGCTTTGTTCGACAGGGAGGACGTTACGAGTACGAGGCAAACGCCATGGCGCTCTAGCGCTGGCACTTGTCCGC
This sequence comes from Trichoderma polysporum, assembly GCA_030278935.1. Lineage (NCBI taxonomy): Eukaryota > Fungi > Ascomycota > Sordariomycetes > Hypocreales > Hypocreaceae > Trichoderma > Trichoderma polysporum. The sequence goes on from JARFTM010000022.1 coordinate 125,066, forward strand.
GTGTGTGTGTGCTTGTGTGTGTGAGAGTTGTGAGTGTTGAGTGCTGAGTGGCATTATTTTACACTTTCGCTTTGACTGGGTGCCTCAGGAACAGGAAACCTTGAGCCGTGAAAAGCAAGACAGTAGAGTGCCATCGGTGCTAAATTTCACCGCTAGCACCCCGGAAGCCCTGCCGCGGGCCCCAGGCACTCTGCAGACGGACCACTGACAGTAGAGTGCATTAGGCCATCGGCCACTAAACACTCAGCTACCGCTCGTTGGGGACAGGGAACACAAAGTTACCAGTACAGGCAGTGTCAATCAGTTCAGGCTCGGCTCCATCACCTTCTCCTCCATGGATGTCTAAGGCATTTACTATATCTACTCGTAGCCGGACAAGTGGGTTTATCAAGGTTGTCTGTGCCCCCAGCGCAAAGATTCCTTCTCGGTGTCTAGGGGTTTTGGACGCCCGTGTCTTACTTGCACTTGTACTGTAGCCACTCGCACCCTAGTGTACTGGTACTGCATGTTGATCAAGCGAGAAAAAAAGAGACCAGGGGAAAGAAAAACGAATGCTACTGGTAGTAGAAAACTTTGTACGCTCCGACATACGCCCCATCGCTATCAGTAGAAAAAGAGAAAGAGGAGACCAATCACAGTGACGAATTAGTTGGTGGTAAACCGGAGCGGGCTAATGATATATATGAATGCATACGCATATGTATGTAGGTGCGGATGCACTCGTGCATGGTGGTAGTATTAGTTGATAGTATGTACCACCATCAACCAGAAGAAGCTAACAAAACCAACCGCTTTTTTTCTCTTCAAGACCACCAACACGCTTAATACCCATGTTAAGACAAATACAGTAGATATACTTTGTGCTAGCAAAATTTTCAAGCAAGGGGCAGCCTCCCCTTGCCGTCCGCCAGAATCCTTCCAACGTGATCGGTGGCAGAGAGGCTGCGTCTGTCACAAAAATGCTGTCGTCTGGTAGGCTCGGTTCACCTAGATTGGCGCCGTATGGCGGAAAAAAAGCCACGCTTTGGAGGCTGGGCCCCCCCTGTCGCTTTCATCGCGGCCGCTGGTTCAACTCGGTGTGTGCAGGTCCCCTTGCAAAAGAAAAAAATGCGGATGGATATCGGTGCATGGACCAAAGCGAAGAAGAAAGAGAACCGCTCTCGAGACGAGAAATGTCCAGGCTGGGGGCCAAAGCTAATACTAGAACATGGATGCACAAACGTGTGTGACCTGTAATATCCACCTGCCTTATGCTTTTGGTGGTAAGAGTAGCGCCAGCCAGACGATGATCAGTGCAGCCTCGCCTCTGGGTTCCAGGTTTTGTTTCTTCTTCCTTTTCCGGCTTATAATCGAGATTCCGGTCTCCCATAGGTCGCGAAGGATTGACTGGAAATCACCCCATTCGCCAAAACACCAAAAGGCCCTGCACGGGTCAGCAGCTTTTTCAGTCCTGTACGAAGTATTACTTGCCGAACAGGACGCCTCTCGGACAGGCTTCGGACATGCGCAAGCGAACAGAGTAGTAGCAGAACGTATGACTATTTATGCCCTTTTGCAGTTACAGCCGCCTTTCCATGCTACTCTGTAGGGTTATTAATACCACCGGAAGGTGTTGTGCGTTCCATGCAGGCTGTCAGATGGGGGATACATGTCATATGCACGCTTGAAGATATGGACTTGATACTCTTACTACTACCGCCATCACAAAGATGTGCGTGTCCTCTATACAAGAGGTAGGATCTAGAATATTGCCTAATATCCATCGTCTTTCCTCTTTTGTTCTGTCAGGGCTGTGGCCGGATACGGCATTTCCTGCGTAGAGTGCATGCTTTGCCTTGCCCTGCCCTGCCCTGCAATCAATCCTTGATAAATTAAACAAATTAATTAATCAACCCCAACCAAACGTGAAAAATCTGGGGCTGTTTTCATGCAGAAGAGACTCTCTCTCTCAGCACCGTAAATGTCACTGCAACCATCTCGAGTCGAGGTTTATTATTAACCGCCTGAGTTCGCCCGAAGCTCGGCGCTTCTTAGCACCTCCCATCACCAACGCCGCACCACCATCACGACGCACTGCAACTCTAGAGCCGAGAGGATTACGAGGACGAACGCTTCCTTCTGAGCGATTTACTAATATCAGTTTTCCGTAGTAGCACTGCAAACCTATCGATAGTGCCCGTCACACAACTTGCCAGAGGTGGTCCAATCAGCGCGCTGCGTGGCTGCGCACAATGTGTCCCCTCCAATCAGTGTGCTGCGCCATGTGACTACAAACCACCTTTTCATCGTCGCAGCGATGAGCGAATACTCGTCAGCTAGAGCCATCTTTGCGTTCCTTGACACATGGTCACAGGGCTGTTCATCCGATTCAGATGGGCGCTTGTTCAAGGGAACATGGTGGTTTTCGTGTCTAGGCTGCTCCGTAGTACGCTGTTGATTGCGTCTCTCTGGGCGCTTCCCACCATTCCTCCACACATCCTTCAAAGAATGGACAGGCCAGTCATACGTAATAATGGGGGCCGTTGGTTAGTTGGTAATGGATGATGATGATGATAAATATGCCCACTTCCTCCTCTTTATTCTCAGCCAGTCTCTGTTCCGGATAGATGGACGTCAAGGCTGAAGAGGGTAATAAGTTGCTGTAAGCCGGCCCCGACGTGATACGCATTACGCACTGATTATCATTCATGCTAAACGCTTGTTATTACCGGCGGCGCAAATATCAGTCTCGATCGTCCCCAACAAATCCAAGCCTCGGACCATCGAATGCAACACTTTTTTTTTTCCACGGTATCTAGAAGAGCATGCGCATAACCAAATTACGCTTTTTATTGTACGAGCCGTTTCGGTAGCCCTGCTGCCACTAGCATTACTCGTACTCGCAACAGCCTCTTTGTCCTTTGGGCGCTTTGGTACATACTACTATCAGCCACGACCTGTTCCTCTCGACGCAGCCGATTTGCGCAAGAGTACCAGTACAGTATTACTGTAAGCCTGATTGAGGAAGAAAACAACACAGTGAGTGCGCGTGCTCCGTGCATTTGCTGCCGCACAGGTCTCTAAATGGTGCAGGGATTTGAGATTGCCTTGGATCCAATTTCAAGGCATCGACGGCTTCGGTGTTTGACACCTGCCCATCTGGAAAGGAACCAGCAGGGAGACAAAACAACGATCAGGAAGAAAAAAAAGTTTTTTCCTTCCCTTGCCTCACCGAGAACTACTTGTACAAGACACCTGGTGGACTCGCAGGCGCCGCAGCGGAAACTAGGATCCATACCCCTAGGCTCTATCATTTCGCTTATCCCGTCCCGGTAAATTGGACTGGGGGAGTCTCCAGTGCATTAGAACCAGGGCCGCGAGTCGTCATCCGCAGTCGATTTGAGATACGGCCGCGAAAGCACGGAGTCCGAAGCACCAACCAGGACAATCATCGACAAATCCCGGCAAACCAAGGACGTACAACGTGCAAATCCGTTACAGCTCTCGGCGCCACTCGCTGTGCGCGTGCTTTGCGAGTTCGATACGAGCGACGTCGTCGACAGAGCCCGAAAGGCTGGCCCGGTGGTTGGTCGACCACTAGGAGTCATAACGGATCTACCACGGAGGACGGGGATCTTGAGAGCCCCTAGAGCCCGTTCAGCTGCGCAGGCCGGCTGAAGCGCCCCTCCAGGGCTAAAACCACGGATCTGTGCCGTCAAATCACAGCCAAGAGCAGCAGTCGGGCTGCCTCTTTTGCCCAGAACCTGCTGGAAGCAGCGCTTTAGAAACTGCGCAACACTCGCTCACTGACTGGGCACGGCCGAGCAGACCAGACCGACCACTCAGAGCCATAGCACCGGCCGTTTGCCCGAGGGGTTCTTGATTGGATTGGGTACGTTGGGTGCGACCATCCAGACAGACACAAAAAAAGGGTGACAAGTTAGTTTTGGGCCCCAGCACCAGCCCAGCAAAAAAAAAACGAATAACACTAGGCCAGTGTCGGCAGCGAGGCTTCCAGCACTGTGTGGCCGTCGCCGGAAGGTTCCACAACCGCAGTGACTAAGCCAGGCTGCTACCGCCACGCCCCCTCCACCTCCACCTCCACCTCCATCTCCCACTACAAGGCCCCTGTCGCATGCCTGTGCTACTGCCTGTACCCAGCCTGTACCCAGCCAGCACCAGCACTAGCACTAGTTTTATGCCTGCCCTCGTTTCTCACTAGAGGCCTGCTCCCTGTCTCTCGCTGAAGGCTGCTGAGCTGCCCACCAAGGCAAAATTTCTTGCGGCCACAATATATACCTCGAATGCATGCCCGCACTGCATTCTTTCTCTCCTCCGACTCTCACACTTGATCGCTTTGGCTGCTGCCAATGAATCTCATCTCATCTCCACCTGCATCGTTGCCTCTGTCATCCATGCACCGTCGACCCTGAGTGTCGACGCTACGCTCTCCACAATCACCTCATCTCGCTCATCGCTGGCCCCAATCGAGTCGGCAGTCCCATCATTGCCACAGCCAGGCCGCAACGTCGGACTCTGGCTCACTTCCACCGCGGGGGACAAAACGATTAAAACCATCCTGTTGTAGATTGGTCATGTTTGACGCAAGACGTAACTCTTCTAATTTTTACTCTTCCGACTACATACCAAGGTGACGGGCTTTTTTTCTTCCTATTGCACCCTCACGTTAATATCCCATAATCCTCCCATCTCCCTTCCCCCTTGAGAGCAGACCAAAAAAGAAGTTTGAGGAAGAGAAACCTCAAACATCGTAAGCTCTCAATCTTACTCTTATCCTCGAACGAAAGCAGAAAACAACCCCTCAACGATATACGCCGCCAGTCGGGAACCGCAAACCAAAACACAGCAGTTCTTCACTGGAGGAGAGGTTGAGGAGTGAGTGTCAAGCGGACATCGCAGAGGAAGCCGTCACAGAATGAACTATCCATCACCACGAACACCTGGATCGACTCCGATCCACGAGTGGGAGTATACACGAATGTCGTCCGCCACCCCAACCCCATCACCGCGGCCAAGCTGGCTCGAGACGACTCCTCGACGACCGGCAACACGCGCAGCTCACAGCCGGGCCAGCAGCTATTCTCAAGGCGGCGCATCTACGCCTCGCGCTCCAGTAGATTCGCCCCGATACAACAGCTCCGGCCAGTATGCCACGGTTGATGTGAGTCCCAAACATTTTTCGTCATCGCGCGGGCCCTCCGGGTCGTCTCAATTTCCTGCCTGGCACGACCGCCGATACTCTCACACCTATGTCCGGGCTGCAACTCCGTTTGGAGAATCCGACGAGGACGAGATATTCGAGGCTTCGGGGCGCACCTATGTGTTGCTTGCCGAGTCGCGGGCAAAGGGTCGCAGGAACTCGCATGTCCATGATTATGAGGGGATACGGTACACTAATCACGACGACTACCCACAGGGTACCGCCGCATACTACGCCGACTATAGTCGTGATGCCTACGACTCTCCGCAGTCGCACATCCCCCCTTCCCATGCCCGACCTCCGACCAGTCACGGCCACGCCCGCCGTTCGTCAGCGGCGGCAAATGTCCCCCAGAGGCCATCCACCGTCCGCCCGTCGACACAAGCCTACCGCGCCAAGGCCGCCGCCGCTACTGCACCATCACCGAAGGCTACCGAGGCCGATGCTCGAAAGCACCGGATTCCCACGGGCTACTCCCTAAAGAACTGGGACCCGTCAGAGGAGCCCATCCTCCTCCTTGGCAGTGTCTTTGACGCCAACAGCCTAGGTAAATGGATCTACGACTGGACCGTTTACCGAGCTGGTGCCAACTCTCCCATTGCCGACATTGCAGGCGAGCTTTGGCTGCTCTTGATTCAGCTGTCCGGCAAGGTCAAGCGTGCAGAGGACGTCATTGGTCGTGTGCGCAGTGCCGAGAACCGTGAGATCATGCACGATTTCATCGAGTCTGGCGAGCGCCTCACAGACAAGCTTCGCTTGCTCCTCAAGGCGTGCGAAGCCCCTATGCTCAAGGCCGCCAAGAAGAAGCAGTCGGGCTTGGGTAAGAACTCTGGTGTCGAATTCGTAGACACTCTCTTTGGCCGTGACCGAGAACTCGCCAAGACAGAGAAGTTCATGCAGAGTGTGAGACTGTTCAGCCTCAGATTCGATGCCAACTGCGAAGGCATTCTGCAAAACCCATCTTCCTAGACGGATTTCCGCCTAATGATGACTTGGAACAATTCCAAACCCTTTCCCTTCAACCAATCCAGGATAAACCACCGACCCCAGAGAATTATTCCGGGAGTGAACCTCTACTACCCCAGAAGGAGATGTAAACGAATTTGCCCTGGACTCTTTCAGCATCTCGCTTATCTTTTTAATCTTTCTTTCTTTAATGTTCACCAATTGGCAACTTCCCTAGGATCCCGGACCATCGAAGTTGAATATGGGCCTACTCCGCCGGATGGAAAGGCCAAAAAGACAAGAGATTGTACACTAATACTACTGCTACTGCTTATTTTGTTCTCGTCCGAGGATTTCCTATGGATACCCAGTCTTACGGACTCTTATTTCTATTTCCTTTGTTTCTGAACTCGGCCTCTCGGAGCGATGAATGGCTTTCTTTTATTTCTTTATTTCTTTTCGGTTATTCAAAAGAAAGATTTCTTTTTAGGGCGACCTGTACTACCACCAATGAACACGCGGAGGAGACACCGAGACACGGGGCATTTTTCCATCTAGAGATACCCAGCGTTATCATTTCGGGCGCGTCGCGAGTGAGAGAGGAGGATGGGAGGAGCAAAAAAAAGGCGACGGCAAGGTGGCGAGGTTGTCTGTTTTACATGACTTTTATTTACTGAATGTTTTTCTTTCCTTTCACTTCTATGTTTTGGGTTTAATGTGCTGCGGCAGTAAGGATTCACAGAGTGTTTTTTGAGAAATTGGGACTTCTAGATGGAGGATTTTAGTATACTGCACAATGATGATGGCTTTTTATGAGCTCAAATATTTATCCCCTCTACTAAATGCCTTTTTTGACCCATATCCGTGACGCTATGTTTACAAGCCTCTATTTATTTTCTGTCGCAGGCTTTTTGTGGAGTGGTGAGTAGGGGCCTTGCCCTGCATGCAGGTCTGGTGGATAGTTTTTTTTCCCTTTATGTAAAAATCTGGAGGCTGTTAATATGAAACTGGGTGCACACGATAGATGTCCCCATGAGGTGATAATGCTGGGTAGGGAAAGAGTCATGTTGGGACACTGTATCAGCTCGTCGTTATAATGTCAGACACGATGTCTTGGCATGACGTTTACGCGTCTATGCAAAGAGTTCTTTTTGCCACGTCTTATTATTCACTCCCTTGTTCCATTGTGTGTATGGGAAGCTCTATACGAAGTAGGCAAATACTAATCCAAGTAAGAAATAAGAAAGCCGCGGTCTGTTCACACGGGACAGTACGATTTTGGGATTAGGCAAACAGGTCAGAATGTTTCAGGATTCCAAGGTATTATAGTGTTCTTTTTCGGTGTCGTTCTTCTTGGGAAAAAAATTGCCACTCGCTGGATTTGGGATACGAGTACGAAATGAGACAGGATGCTCACGTATGTTACCTGTTCCTGTGCCTGTATGTGTGATTTCCATTCACGTGAGGTGGAGGAGTGGGATAATCGGATGTCCTATCATATTTATAAGGATTGGGGAAGACTATCGGATTGGCACATGTTCAATGGAGTTTGGCGATGGAGTCATTTCCTTGATGAGGCTATTGTTTGCATGTACTTCTTAGCTATCTGGTATCTGGCATTGATGCTGAAAATAAGCGGCAGGACAGGCTCGGAAATTTGAGACGTTCTCGGGCAGCACACAGGAGACTTTCTTTGGGGAAAGGAGAAAGGAGAAAGGAAGCAACAAAAAATTAATCTGTGTGCAGTATGAAAACTTACGCCGTGCTTATGCGGAGGCTGTGTTTGTCTCATCTTGATGTCTCACGGCTAGGAGCAACATGTGCCGTCTTGTCTTGCGGGCTTCTCCTGCGATGATGTTGGCCGCCTTGCAGTATGACAAGTAACAGCCCTCATTTTTGCAACCCTGTCTCGGGATTCAACTTGCTATTGCAATACATGGTATGACGGTACAGTAGAACACGCAAACCAGCCACCCCGTCTCATTCATCAGCCTCGTCCTGTAATCGTAGCGCCCACCAGAGACAGCATTAGGCTGGAATGTCGCCCAGCAAGCTACCACTTATGCATGCACAATCGCCTTCTTCTACCTCAGCCTCATTCTGCTATGGAGCTGCTGCGCTGCCTGTTTTTTTTCTTTTTCTTTTTCTATCGTAAGGGTACAGTACACCCTGCCGATGCAGGTTTGGCTGACGTGGGAAAGAGGGCTAATTTGTTTATAAAAAAAAAAATACAAAGTGGTAGCAATTAATCTAATTAAACTGGTAATCAATGCACCCACGTTGAGCCGAAGGACCTGCACTGTACGACAATGTATTTTGCGCAACAGAAAGAGGGGGAATGGGCTTAAGCACACTCCCCTCCTTGATTTCCCTCTTCTTCTTTTTTTGCTATGACGGGACAGGCCTCGTGCGGAGAAAGTATTGCTTTGCCAGGTGGCTTTTTGTGTTTTCCATCAGGTTTTTTTTTTATCTTCTGGTGCCTGCTGCTGTATTTCTTCTGCTATTGTCATTGGGGAGATTCAAGAAAACGGGCTGCATTAGGGCGTTGGGGTAGGGACAGAGAGTGGAAAGCCTTCTTTTTCTGTATCACCACATCCTCATTTTAGACCATGAGTAAGAGGCGCAAACCGTCTATTTCTGTTGGAGCCACCATATTGTGTCACTGAGAGACACATCACACACGCTGCGCTGGTTGAGCTTACAAGGAGCGTGTTAGTATCACACGGCAGAGGGGCTCCTCCTCAGCCCTGTCTTGATCATGGAAATGCGTATCTTGGTCACTTGGGGAGTTTCTCATAAAACACAGGTGAAAATTTGCGCATGGCGTGTAGCCACTCCTTTCATTCTTTTTTCTCTTCTCTTCTCATACCCCTCTCGCCTTTGAGCCCGATCTTGGGCCTGTATGGGCATGAATAACATGTCACAAAAGAGCCCGTAGCGCAGCGCGCACTTTCCATAGGTCGTTGGCTCCCAAAGGCAGATGCATAAGTTAGGTTGGGCATCTGTATAAAAAAAAACCGGACATGGATGGGGCCATTAGATTCGGAGCGCCCCGAAAGCCGCGATTATCCAGCCAGCCACCTTGGCAGCCCCCAATAACGTGGCTGCAGAGTCTTCTGGGTTGAACGTACGAAATGCATGTACGTACTAGTCGTGTGCTGAATGTCGGCGCTTAGGAGGATGACTTGCATAATCCACTCACCTGACAAGCTCCGGGTGCAGCAATGAGAGGGATTTGGGACCGTGAGGCCAATCACGCCTTGACGTGGTTAATGGCCTGCGTGTGTACATGTGGGTGCAGCATCTGGGACAAGCTTTTCCTTTTTCTTCTCTTTTCTTCTTCTTCTTCTTCTTTTTTTATTCATGGGAGTGGGTATCCAGAGATGGGTTGGGGGGAGAGTTCTTTCGGCCGTGGTTCATGCCGAGGGGCTGTGTGTGTTACATCATGACAAGGATGCGGGAATAGCAAAACAAATCCCAAGACATTGGATGAGAATGCAGGTCCATGTGTGCCGTAGGGCGATGGCAGAGACGAACAAAAAAAAAAGACCGATCGTCATGGCCTCCTAATGCATGACTGCGTGAAGGAATCTGACGTCTTACGTGCTCACTGGCTGAGCATACATTGCAGTCATCATCCCTCATCTACACAATGCCAGCTGGGATACACCAAGCCAGGATTAGGGCACAAGACACAAGCGAGTGGGGGAGGGGCAGAAATAGTATCTCTGCTCCCCTCATTCGCATTGGACTGCCAATGTAACCTGTTCATACCGATGTTCCACAGCTGCCCAGATTTGCTGCTTGAACAAGTAAACACTGTGGTTTTGGACGCTTATGTGCTCGGCATGCTGCATATATTGGACTTGACTACGGAGCACATGTATGTAGTTTGATGCCGCTACTGATGCAGCCGTCCAAGCAGGCGTTCGTCCTGCTGCAAAAAAGGTGAGGATAGCCTGCGCGTAGCCGAAGCATCCTGGCCTTTCTGGACGGCCGGCATAAGTTAATGTGGTAAGTAGCGCGAGTATCACTCCATCCATCGGTTCTTCTTCTCGCTTGTGCGCTCCGTGTGCCATAATACTACTGATTCGTGTATCTTACATGTTGGTCAGTAGCAAGGGCAGAAGTTGTAGAGCAATCTCCGGCAGGGCGGAGCCGGGTGGCGGGGCCGGACCGGAGGTAGAAACGCCGGTCGATCGGAGCAAGTGTTCGGACATGCATAAGCTAGGAGTTGAGGTGACAAGAAAAGTTTTGAGAAGAAAGAAGACTTGCATGATTCATCGTCCTTGTATTTCTGATTTGTATTCCAGCCCCTTGTATTAAAGCATTAAAGCTTGTGAAAGCCCATATACACTCGATTCATCATCGCGCCATCAACAGAACGCGCAAAACAGCTACACTACGTTATATACTACGCAGTACCGGTACACTCGCCCAACCATTATTTTGACGTACCAATTTTGTTGTATCCTGCGATGAGATTTTTCCCCGTGTTAGACTTATACAACTTACGAACCAGTGCTAGTATACGCTTCAGTCAGTCAGGAACATGGAGCGAAATAACAATTAAAAATGAGAGCTTGAAGGAAATCCGTATTTTCAAAATACGCACTGGTAATTGACTGTGATCAAATATGTGATGAAACTGGTTGGACTCTACGTGTGTATGAGTATCTTCCAACAAACCTAAGCTCAAATTAGAAGTAATTTTAGTTATGTCTACCATTCTACAAAAGCCCAGTGTGGGCATGGCTTTGGGTCCGTGAATTTGTTCAGCTCTTATATCAAATGTCTTGAATACTTGCCTTGCTATTACCCGTAACATAAAACTCCCAGGTATAGTGAGATACGGCCATCTACTCAACGACCTGCATCTTACTCAAATCCCCCAGAGAGTGTATGTCTGTTTTTCATCCAGAAGCTATAAAATATGAGAATTATATCTTCATAATACATTTGGGATTTAGAAAATTTAAACAGAACTTTCTTCGAGAAGATTGCCTTTATTATACTCGATATGAGGTCACAGTTTGCTACGGGAGTGGGATTTCCTGTACAGGTCATGGGCGCAACTTTTCTGCAATATTATTCAAGCTGGTGCTAGAACTTTCTGCCTTCCTGTTTTTACGATCCAGTTTTAAAAGACATGGGGGCTTCATACCGAAGAACACTTCTCTTGTATTCGAGAAATAAAATTCACCAATGTCTCGATGTTTTACGGCATTGGCCATTCACGTTTCCAAGATTAACAACCACTACTATCCCGTCTTAATGTGTAAAAATAGTGTTGTATCTGAAGATTTGCAATCTGTATCATTGCAGCTCGGCTACTATACAGATATCTTTCACGATATAACATTTTGATATAGTCGTACGTTACTTCTGAATCGATGGTATAGCGTATAGCAGCCAACTCTTAGATCTCAACTCGCGTAAGAAAGATAACATAAGCATCGATATAACATCTTATAATTCGCTCATGTGAGATGCTCTTATTACTTGAACGTGGCTTGTATATTCGGGTAGTCGACAGGGTTTGCTGAATACGCCGCGGGTCTTCTTCAGAGTATGTGTTTCGCCCACGGTTTAAAACCCCAGCGACTCCCCTAGTAGGTTGAGAACAAGGTTCTACTAAACCAGGTTGCCGTATAATTGAGAATTCTTGTTCTTCAATAATACAGATACACCCTTTCGTCAAATTATTGTAATAATCGTTTCGCATAGCGATTGTGAGCTTTTTAAGAGAAGGGAATCCCATGGCTCTCACACATCTTTTACAATATGTGCTCAAGCTCCTTCTGTTCTAAGTATTCCATTTGTTTCTTTGAGTTTAAAATTTCGAAAAAAATGTTACTTCTTAGCACAAGCCATCACATCAGCTAGAGAGGGATGTGTCTCGATTACGCTACGCTAGGCGCTGATATTCACGAGCCCTTGTGATACAGCGCAACTGCTATGTTGGTTGGAGAGAGTGATCTTACATTACAATTGATGTAGTACGACTCAAATCTAACTTCCATACGAATAATCATCAGATAGCTCCAATCATGGTACGAGTACCTTCATCATCAGTGAGGGAGGGAGAGCAATTGAGGGTCGTAGTAGCTGCACTACTTCAATAGCGAATACATCAGAAAAGAAGTCAACTCTTGCGCAAAGCACATGTGGCTCTTCTAATTCTGTATTCATACACCTGCAGCCTATAAATAGGTAAAATAGCTAATACTCAGCTGGACAATTCCCAGACATACTAAGATGATTTTCTACACCTTGCCCAAATATACATGTGTTATGATGACTAAGCCATCAGCAAAATTCCGTCACGGTGTAAAACTTCAAAGTCGCCAGCATCAAAATACTTTACACAGCTGGATGATGAATGGCGAGTGCTCGATTCAAGACATAGTAGTGCTTATACCTGGAGCGTTTAGTCAGAATTTGGCACCATCACAGCAATGCATTACATCCGACTTCTCAAATCACCTACTCAGTCTTATTCTGGAAAGAAGCACACGTTAGATCTGGTACTCACAATAACTACCGACCTAGGAGACTCATTTTTATATCCAGACGAATCAGTTGATCTAACAATCCATGCCGAAACATCAATTGATTCAGGACCTAGGAAGGAATTCCAAGTAAATCCGTTACCGGGAACAGCAAAACTACAATGGCGATCTGGCATGCGCGTCGCAAAGCCTTCAGTCGACTTATCTGAGATCATGCAACACGTATTAAAATCTAGATGCAAAGTTGACATATGCATCAGCACAGTGAACTTTTCCGCACATGGCGCACGCGACATTCTTGCCACTACAGTTGTTTCAGGGGAGGAGGAGCCAGCTGGACAGATAATGCCAGTCTGGATCACCCTGAGCCATGAAGACGAAGCTGAGGTTTCTACGAGGAGACTATACTTACCCGGCACTTCTGAGCAAGAGGATTACGTTGAGTTTGAAGAGGAGATTGGCGAGAGCATTGCTAGGCATATTTGGGACGCGGGAGTGATTGCATTTTGCGCAATTACAGAGTCATGGATGTTGCCAATGCCAACAGATACGGAGCCTTCTGGCTTAAAGGTTTTGAAGAATTTATTCGCTGGGACAAAACCCATAAACATACTAGAGTTGGGATGTGGCGTTGGAATCCTCGGAGGAGGCTTGAGCGTCGTTTTACCAAGGATGCGACCACCGCCGAGCCGTAGATGCACCATCCTCATGACGGATTTGGAGGAAGCAGAGAGTCGAGCCAGATCCAATATGTCTCGGCTTCTCCAGGCCCGACAGAAACGGAAGTCCAACATCAGCCCTCCCCTTAAGCTTCTATATGAGAATCTTGATTGGGAAGAAGGTCGAAAGGGAGTGTTTGGCCCAGAAGCACAAAGCCACCGTTGGGATCTCATTATGCTCAGCGACTGCACGTACAACGTGGACATGCTTCCCGCGCTGGTCGGGACGCTGTCCGCGTTACACACATCCAATATGGCACAAGCAGCCGCCTCACCTGCGTCATCCGGCGAGCAGTCACAGTCTACAAAGGTCTTCCTGGCGACAAAGCCGCGGCACGCTTCCGAAGAGGCGCTGTTTGACTTGCTATCGCACGAAGGATGGTCTGAGTTGCACAGACAAACGTTGCCACTACCTGTGATGGGCGCGGAGACGCAATCTGTGGAATTGTACCTCTACGAAAAGTCGTAATCTTGTATTTCCAAGGCCGATAAAGGGAGGGGAGCTGTATCTGGCGTCTTGGTGCATTGCATTATGCCGGTGATATTTAGGGACATGATACGACATGTCGCCATTAGAAATGTTTACTCGTTTTGTATCTTCTTGCCCTCCTCACAGACTGTTTCCCCTAGGATTCCTGAAAATGGATTCATTTCATTTGCCAGTGATTCCCATTGGGAAGTTTTCCTGAGGCTATTCAAGCGTTTTCCTGCTGAAGTACGCCTACGTCTCTTGTACAGCCGCAAAGCCTTACCGCTAGGTAGATGACCACGAGAGAACACCCACCTCCTGCGACCTCGGGCGCTGTTGGAGTAAAGACCTTACGTGCTTGCTCAGTCAAACGAAAGGGGCTAAGGTATAGAGTTTTGCTGTGATATCAACGAAACGCGTGTGGCGAAACAGATGATGACGCTATTGTTTACTAGAAGATGCATGTAGCCGTGTATACTTCCCTTGCTCGTAGGAGTAGAGGTTGTGAAATGATAATAGAAACATAGCTTAACTTGATGATTGTCTCCTTAAGATTGCAGGGCGGAATTTTGCACCGTGAATAACTAAGCAGCTAATAAGGGCTGAATAATGGTGATGCCTAATGTTTCAATGGGATCTACGGTTTCTACGGTTCTTTTAGGATGATAGACTAATCACAACAGGACGAAGCTGAGAGCACGCGGGTCTCCGAGTGTTTGCCGTGGCATCTGTATGATGATATGTAATGCGACCAATGTCTCCGTATTTGCGGAATTCTTGATCCACTGAGCTGGAGCAACTTGCGGAGTTTCATGATTGATTACAGAGCACTTTGCAATACTTGTCTTGTAGAGCGATAGGGAGGGCACAGGATAGGCAAGGAATTGTCGCACCAGAATGTGTCTGTGAAAGGCTTTATATCTGTTTACGTATGACGCACCTCTTTTACTATTTATCCGTATTTTACACTCCATGAGAAGTTGCAAGTGAAGCAGGGCTAGAAACAAGTACGAGTACAGTACTATAGATACCGCTCCTTCAGAATGATTGCAGACTGTAGGCTTCAACAGTGATAATCCCGGTCGTTGCCCCTTGTCTTTTCGCCTCTGTCCTTGCATGAAGCAGGACAAATAGTAGCCAGATATGTACCAGCTATCGGATCAAGGATGTAATCTTCTCGGTACGGAGTACTACTGGATACGACTACTTTGTACGAAGTACGATCTAAGTAGCATTTCGCAGACGCTTCGTATTCTATCAGATGTTATTACGAAGTACGACGTATGGTGGCTGCATTTCTCTGCTCCTTGCATGTTTCTACAAGGTGGGGGCTAATAGGACCAATTCAACGGCAGAGATTGGCTCGTGGGCTCTCAAGGTTGTGTTGGTTGGCGGAATTAAGAGTGGAATTAAGAATTAAATGTCGGAGCTCTTACGAAATACAGTATGCCTGTACTTATCTTGATACTACCCCATATATGCGCCGGGATGTCCAGTGTTTGGTTTTCTTATGCTTTGAGATGCAATTTGCTGCGACGTCTCTCCTCACCAAAAGCAGAAAACTGATATCTGACCTGTCTCCTTTATCGGAAATATAATATGAGCAGGAAGATGAAGAACGTGAAAATAGCCTTCTGCCAGCGATACGTGTAACCCTATGTCCCTCTGTCGAGAGTGCACGCATCCGTGGAGGTCCAATTACTACATGTACGTACGGGTATAAGCCGGTATGGGTATGCTCCCTGTCTCTAAGTCGGCAGATGGCACCGCTGGAGCAAAAGGAGTTGCTGACAGTATACGACTTCGAGTTTGTTATTGCAGTAATGAGCGGGATAACACTACGCCGGATACGCCCTCTGCGGGCGGGTAAGCTTCCACGTAGTGCAGAAGGGGAGGAGTCATCCGGCGAGCAAGTTCTGAATACTCCTGACGCAAGGCTAGCGGATGGAGTAGATTGGAAACTAGTCTGAGCAGGGTTAGCACGACAATTACTCCACGCATTTACGTTGGGGATTTCACCTGAACGTGTTTGTACGCAGTCCTTCCGAGAAAAACAAATCTGAACACAGGTCTTCCCTGAGGCTGCTTTGACCCTGCATAGAGGGCATTCGATTAGGTAGGTAGAAACGATAGTGGTGGCCGAGTACAAGAATCGTACCCGTGCGGAGAGAAGCCCATTTGCCACTCAGCACTCAGCACTCGAAATTTTCGAGTGTTTTTTTCTTTCAAGATCGGCAGCCTGTAAGAATCAAGGCTCGGCGGGGGGGCCGCGCGCGCCGTCTGATTTAACGGGCCTATGGACTGAACTAGCTCGGAGAAGGCCGAAATGCTCAAGTATGGATTGCGTTCGACATACGAGCGCAATATATTAGGGTAGCTGAAGCCTGAATGGAGTAGACATGGACTTCCAATTAGCATGAGGCAACCTTACAAAGTATAATGGGGGAACGGTTCCTTCTGAAGGAATGTCTCAGCTCCCTCATGGTATTTTCATCACTACTACATGATGCCAGCAAGATAATGCAAGGAGATTGACCGAAACGGGGCAAACAGCAGCCAACAGGGCGGCCCGCCGCAAACCCCCGGTACTAGACAAATTAGGAAGAAGAAAAAAAGATCATATCAGCGAGCGCCGAGCGCCGCGTTCTCCACGCCGTGAAGCGGTAGTAGTAGTAACTTGTAGAGTTTGCCCCTCGTGTTATAGTAGTACTTGGTTCGAAGTGCATGCCAAGAGTTTTGTCTTAAGTACTCGCTTACGTCGCGTGAAGTATTTGTCAATAATGCAGCAATAGCCGGCGCCCGAAGTGGGATACTTGTAGGCGTATGACAAGAGAGAAGGACAGCGAGAATCAGGACAGGGTGTGATTGTCGTTGCTTTCCAAGTGCTTTGTATTGTGACCAATCAATGAGAGAGCTGTGGGTTGTATGTTTATGGCCCCTGCATGATATTGGGGGCTGGAGGTCGACACGCTGGTGTTGAGTTGAGAACGCTTCGACTTGTATTGATTCGAATCGCCAGATTTCGTAAGGCAGTAGCTCCTTTCATAGCTTCTACTTCGTTAGAACAAGAATGAAAAAAGTCTGGGGAGTAGGCTGTTTATCGGTCAGTTTAATATGGGTAACGCACGCAAAATTCTCGCCCAGCTGAGCACTATCCTAGTATATCCTTGCCGGCATTACGGAGTAATACTTAAATGTTCGGAGTTGCTGAGTCGCCCCAGCACTAAACGCCCCACAGCTTCTGACTACTCTGACTCTGACAAAGACACAGCAGCGCCACTGACTGTGCGCCATCCTACATATGCATTGCCGTTTTTGGCATTGCCCTATTGAGTTTGAGTGCCCAAGCACTATGCCATGCTTTGCCGCCTCTTTCATGCCAAATGTGTCACTGCAGACCAATGCTGTGCGAGCACGACAACGTGGAAGCCATCAATTACCGAGTAGATAGACAGCAAATCGTCACCTAGGAAGGCAAGCTTTCACAGTTGACATCGTGGAACGAGTTGGTGATTCGATGCAAAATGTTACCTTGGTGAGAAACTGACAGCTCTAATTCCGTATTTCCGATTCGGAAATGAATCCTATTTATAAGATATCGCACCTTCTTGTACGGAGTACTAGGTAGGATTCCAAAGGCTGGGGAGGCATGAAACAGGGAACTGCCCATCTCATCTGTGCCAGCCTTGATCAGCGTGAAAGTTTATTGCAGCTTGGCCTTGTGGAACTCGTACCCGTCGCCATCACCAGCCTTGTCTTCTATCTCTCTTCGGCGTGACACTCCGTATTGCCTACTTCATTTAGACAAGTAGTACTAGTAGTCATAGCGGTAGCTCTCCTTGCTAGCCCCACCATCCCCGGTAACCCCCAATTTGTGCATCTGGAGTGGATTCTCTAGGCCGCTTGGCCGGGTTTTACGTTGTGGATGGCTGTAGCTCCGGTCATCTCCCCCTCTCGGACTTTTGATGGAAGCTGCGCTGGCCAACCCGAGCTGCGGCGACCAGCCGCCCTGCGGGTGGACCTGTTGGCTGAGAAAGATGCCGGAGAACTTTGTAATGCTAGCCGTAAGGCGAGCTTGTTGTATGTCGTTATCTGACGCCAGCAATCTTGGCAGGCCAACGACCCCCTTGGTGCTCCGCAGGCCCAATTTTTTCTTCCTTTCTTTAACCGTACTCGTAAGAAAAAAGAATACAAAACTCCAGGCCGCCTAGTTTTGTTCGGCTGGTGATTTTGGCAATCGCTTGATAACCAGTTTTGGTTGTCATTCGAGGTCATTGTGGTTTGGGCAATTTTGTATCCTCCTTATCTACTAATTCTTCGTTATCCGTCTGGTTGTGATTCTTCTGGTAGAATCACACCGCTTTAACCCACCGCTTACTCTTTTTGTTCTATCTGAGCACCTACAAACGGATTAAGGAAATAATTGCATTCACTCGCCGTCCACATCTAAATTGATAGCCTATTGGAATCTTACCACACTTGCCGTCTACGGTTTCATTCGTTCATCATCACTTTTGGCGCCGCGCGTACCCTCGAGGTACCCTGATCAAACATCACTCAAACCGACAACGATTTCTATCATATTGAACATCATCAAACGATACGATACTTTACTAAGTCATTCAAAATGGCAGGGGAGCCGTTGCCTAGTACGCCAAGCTCAGAGGTAGCAAAGGACCTCGGCGAACAGTTAGACTCGAATTCTGTTGAAACTCAAGTTGAAGGCCAGCGCTCTTCGAAGGAACTTGCCAGAGTGCAAACAGGAGTCTCTGTTGAGCAAGCCGAAGCTCAATTTGCTGGCCTGCAGCGCGAGTTCACTGGCGTTTCTCGAGCCAGCCGCAAGAAATCAAAATCCGATCCTGAAAAAGGAGCCACGGTCACAGCTGAGGATGATGATGATGTCTCCCTCTTCGACCTGGAATCCGCCATGCGAGGTGACCTTGATGCTAGCACACAAGCTGGAATCCGGTCCAAGCATATTGGAACCTGCTGGGATGGCCTGACGGTTAGAGGCATCGGCGGTTTTACCAACTTCGTCAAGACTTTCCCTGATGCCATCGTCGACTTCTTCAACATCATCACTCCGGCATTAGGAATGGTGGGCCTGGGCCCGAAATTCACAGAAGCTACGCTACTCGATAAATTTCAAGGCGTGTGCAAGCCGGGAGAGCTAATTCTGGTTTTGGGAAAGCCTGGATCGGGTTGCACAACATTTCTCAAGACGATTGCTAATCAGCGATATGGATACACTGGCGTCGAAGGAGATGTCTTTTATGGTCCATGGACAGCCCAAGAGTTTGGCCGATACCGTGGCGAGACCGTATACAATGCTGAAGATGATATCCACCATCCTACGTTGACCGTTGAGCAGACGCTGGGATTCGCTTTAGATGTCAAGATGCCTGCCAAGCGACCAGGGAGCATGACCAAGACTGAATTCAAGGAGCACGTCATTTCTTTACTCCTCAAAATGTTCAATATCGAGCATACTAGAAAGACCATTGTTGGTGATGCTTTCGTCCGTGGTGTCTCAGGTGGTGAGCGGAAGCGTGTCTCCATCGCGGAGATGATGATTACGAATGCTTGCATTCTCTCTTGGGATAACAGCACACGTGGTCTTGATGCCAGTACCGCCCTCGACTTTACGAAAAGCTTGAGAATTCAAACGGACCTCTACAAGACGTGTACCTTCGTCTCTCTGTACCAAGCCTCTGAGAACATTTACAATCTATTCGACAAGGTCATGGTCATTGATGAAGGACGACAAGTCTACTTCGGACCCGCAAAAGATGCTCGTGCCTACTTTGAAGGCCTTGGCTTTTTACCCCAACCCCGACAAACAACGCCCGACTATGTGACGGGATGCACCGACGAATTTGAACGCGAATATCAGCCTGGACGGTCTCCCGAAAATGCGCCTCACAGCCCAGATTCTCTTTTAGCCGCATTCAAAGCATCGCCCTATCAAAAGAAGATTGAAGACGAGATTGCCGAATACAAGGCTAACCTTGAACAAGAGAAGCAGAAGCACGATGACTTCTTGATTGCCTTTAAGGAAGGCAAACGCGGAACGTCAAAGCGAAGCGCTTATCAAGTTGGTTTCCATATCCAAATCTGGTCCATTATGAAACGACAATTCATTCTCAAGCTCCAAGATCGTTTCAATCTTA
Source organism: Trichoderma polysporum (assembly GCA_030278935.1). Taxonomy (NCBI): domain Eukaryota; kingdom Fungi; phylum Ascomycota; class Sordariomycetes; order Hypocreales; family Hypocreaceae; genus Trichoderma; species Trichoderma polysporum. The sequence continues at coordinate 145,081 of JARFTM010000022.1, forward strand.
CCGTTGGCTGGGCCCGCAGTATCTTGGTCGCCATCGTTCTCGGTACCCTATATCTAAATCTCGGTCAAACCTCCGCCAGTGCTTTCAGCAAAGGTGGTCTACTGTTCGTCGCACTTTTGTTCAACGCTTTCCAGGCCTTCTCGGAACTTGCTGGAGTAATGACGGGGCGCGCAATTGTGAATAAGCATAAAGCATATGCTTTCCACAGGCCGTCGGCTCTCTGGATTGCCCAGATCTTTGTTGATCAGGCATTTGCAGCTTCTCAGATCTTGATCTTCTCCATCATTGTGTACTTTATGACGGGTCTTGTCCGAGATGCAGGTGCATTCTTCACCTTCTATCTGATGATTCTCTCTGGTAACATTGCAATGACACTCTTCTTCAGAATCCTTGGCTGTATCAGCCCGGATTTTGATTATGCTATCAAGTTTGCAGTCGTTATCATCACACTTTTCATCACTACATCTGGCTATCTCATTCAGTATCAGTCCGAAAAAGTCTGGCTTCGCTGGATTTACTGGATCAATGTTTTGGGTCTTGCTTTCAGCTCTCTGATGGAGAACGAGTTTCAACGAATTGATCTCACCTGTACTGGAGAATCACTAATTCCCTCGGGCCCTGGTTATACTGATATTAACCATCAAGTCTGCACTCTGCCCGGTTCCACTTCTGGCACGACCTTTGTCAGTGGCCGAGACTACATCTCTGATGGATTCCAGTATCTTCCTGGTGATTTGTGGCGTAACTGGGGTATTGTCATGGCCCTGATTGTCTTCTTCCTCTGTTTGAACGTTCTCCTAGGTGAAATTATAAAATTCGATATGGGCGGAAATTCATTTAAGGTTTACGCGAAGCCTACCAAGGAGCTAGACGTGCTGAATAAGACCTTGACCGAGAAGCGTGACGCTAGGCGAAAAGACAAGTCTAATGAAGAAGGCTCTGATTTGACTATGAACTCCGCCAGTGTTTTGACTTGGGAAGAACTCAACTATGATGTCCCCGTTCCCGGAGGCACTCGTCGACTTCTTAACAACGTTTTTGGATATGTGAAGCCTGGTGAGCTGACTGCGCTTATGGGTGCGTCTGGTGCTGGTAAAACCACTCTCCTCGACGTCTTGGCTGCTCGCAAGAACATTGGTGTCATCTATGGAGACGTACTGGTTGATGGTGTCAAACCCGGAAAGCAGTTTCAGCGATCTACTTCATATGCTGAGCAGCTTGATGTCCACGAGCCTACCCAGACGGTCCGTGAAGCGCTACGATTCTCTGCCGAACTTCGTCAACCTTTCGAAACCCCTATCCCCGAAAGGCACGCCTATGTGGAAGAGATTATCTCCTTGCTAGAAATGGAGAACATTGCCGACTGTATCATTGGATCTCCCGAAGCCGGATTGACTGTCGAGCAACGCAAGCGTGTTACCATTGGAGTAGAGCTTGCCGCCAAGCCCGAATTACTTCTGTTCTTGGACGAGCCTACTTCCGGCTTGGACAGCCAGAGCGCTTTCAACATTGTTCGTTTCCTGAAGAAGCTGGCGGCTGCTGGCCAGGCAATTCTCTGCACAATCCATCAGCCCAACGCTGCGCTATTCCAGAATTTCGATAGACTTCTCTTACTGCAACGAGGTGGACGCACCGTGTATTTCGGCGACATTGGAAAAGATGCTGCTATTCTGCGCGCCTATCTGAAGCGCCATGGTGCTGAAGCCGCGCCAACGGACAACGTTGCCGAGTATATGCTTGAAGCCGTCGGTGCCGGCAGTATGCCTCGTATTGGTGACCGCGACTGGTCTGATATCTGGGAAGACAGCCCTGAGTTTGCTCATGTCAAGGATGTGATTATCGAGCTGAAGCGAGAGCGAGTGACAGCTAACCGTGAGTCTGACCACACACTCGAGAAAGAATACGCTTCTCCTCTTCACCATCAAATGAAGATTGTTATTCGCCGCATGTTCCGGTCTTTTTGGCGTTCGCCCAACTATTTGTTTACCCGCTTGTTCGCTCACATTTCCGTCGCCCTGATCACCGGTCTCACGTATCTCAACTTGGACGACTCTAAGGCTTCTCTACAATACAAGGTCTTCGTTATGTTCCAGATCACTGTCCTGCCCGCCATCATCATGTCACAGGTCGAAATCATGTACGCCATCAAGCGTGCTCTCTTTTTCCGCGAATCTTCATCCAAGATGTACTCGACTACTTCGTTCGTTGCGGCTATCATTCTCGCTGAGATGCCTTACTCTGTCCTCTGTGCGGTCTCCTTCTATTTGCCCTTGTACTTCATGCCTGGTTTCCAAACGACTCCCTCGCGCGCTGGATTCCAGTTCTTTATGGTTCTCATCACAGAGCTGTTCTCCGTAACTCTTGGCCAAGGTCTCTCCGCACTTACGCCCTCACCTCGTGTCTCCACTCAGTTCGATCCTTTCATCACCATCCTATTTGCTCTGTTCTGTGGTGTTACTATCCCGCCTTCGCAGATGCCCAAGGGCTGGCGCGTCTGGCTCTACCAGCTCGATCCTTTCACTCGTCTCATCGGTGCTTGTGTTACCACTGCACTCCACGATCTCAAAGTCGTCTGCAAGAGCAGTGAGCTGAACCGGTTCACCGCACCCAATGGCACGAATTGTGGCGATTATATGAAACCTTTCTTTGATACAGGAGCGGCTGGTTACCTCGTTTCTAACTCCACCCAGAACTGCGAATATTGCGCGTATGGCGTTGGTGATGAGTTTTACACTCCATTGGGCTTGAGCTTTGACCATCGCTGGAGAGATTTGGGCATTTTCCTCTGTTTTGTTGGCAGCAACATTATTATTCTCTTCCTAGGCGTATGTTTCCTCCAATCCCCCCAGAACAATCTTCTTCAAAATGCTAACTTAATTCCTCTAGAGCAAATTTGTCAACTATAACAAGAGGTAAAAAGGAGAGGGGAAGTTACATGAGATGATGTGCACATTGGCGATGATTTTGAAGCACGTAGATGAAGAAAAAGTTTTAGGAAATTTCAGGAGTCCACGAGTAATGCATTCTGGGGTAATTAGAATTTGAAAGCGAAGCAAATCAATTAGATGTAGATATTTTAATGACGAGCAAAAGTAGTTAATGGAATATGAGAGGAAAGCTTAGGCTTTTGAGACAGTTGCATGACAATATTTAGCCTTTCATGTACCTATGAGTGGATGACAAAAAGTGAAGAAGAGGCTAAGACACTGGCAAGGCGGACCCGCGTTGGTGCTTGTCTTAAGATCTTGATTTACAGCATATTGGTTTCGTAATAGGCAGTATTAACTTTGTCCCTTGGTAGATGGCCTTCACAGCTTCTGATGATGGAAGACGCAAAGACAAAGCAGCTCGAGACAAAGCCCAGACAAAGCAAGATAAAGGAATTTTCCCGAAAATACTACTTTGCTTGACAAAAACCGCTGCCTAGCACCTAAGGTCTACAGTAAGGAGAGTCTAATAGGGTAAGATGAAAGGTATAGTGCTGCAGTAATTTGTGTAATATATAGGTACTACGTATGTACTTGAACTTTAGAGAGCTTACCTATGTCCTCTTAATTCAGGGTCTTTTTACAAGGTAGTACAAGAAAATCCCCTTCTCCTAGAGAATACCATGTAACTGCCTAAGATGAGGCATGCAGGATATCGTACCGGGCAAGTGGGCTCAGGCCAACGAATTAAGCGTCCTTGCGCCTTACGAAGAGGCATACGGTAATCTTGAGTGATGGTAAGTAGACTATTGGAGATACAGAAAACATGTATTAAAAGGCCAATGGAGGAAAAAGGGTTTGGGCACGTGGCATTCTACATGCCACAAAGGTGAACTTGGTACGGGTGGTACACTATTCGCTATATGTTGGTGGAACTAGGATAGCACAAGCACAAATACCAGAATAGAGCTAGGATAGCTGAAGAATTGAGATATTACTTCTCTTTTGCTATCTCGTCTGTTCAACATTATATCTATACCTAGACAGTTAATGCAAAGAGAGGATATCGACACTTGAATACGCATTAACAGAGAAATTATGATACTAGCTACTCGGTATTTTAGTACTATTCTATAAACCAAGTGTCTTCTCGTGGTAGTTCTGTGCAGATATACATGGACCAGGGTATAACCAATCGGGTTATACGGAGTAGGTAGCTGCAGAGTTCCCAAGCTAACCTTGACTCTGCTCAGCAATCAGAGTCCTACCAACAGATCAATCAGTTTCACACATCCCTGACATTACGATCGAGCCGATGTCTGTCGATATACTACTACTCCGTACTAATACCTGGTAGTAATGGCATTTTCAGCCAGCTCCATCACCCGACCGACAGCATGATGCACGTGACTTTCATCAACACATGTCCAGCAAAAGTTCGATAACTTACACTGGCTAATGCTGCAAATTCTTCACCCATTAATGCAAAGTGCTGTGCCAAAAAATCTGGGTGAGGCTGGCTTTCCGCCCAATTTGCCGGAAGTATGCGTTGATAGAACTGGGGAAGAGAAAAACAGGCCGAAGTCAAAGGCGGTTGAGTGACGGCGGTGTAAATGAATCTCGTTCTGAATCTATCTGCAAACGCTGTGGCCAGGGGTAAACTGAGGAGTCAAGTGCGAGGTGAAGACTTGGCAGCTTTGCCTCTTTGTGTTTGTAAGCACGAGGACGGAGCCTATATTAAATTAATCTCGGGTTCCTGCATTGAAGCCTAGTTCTCCCGGCCAGTCGGATCCAGTTAACGGGATGTTACATGGCCATGACGGGCGAGGAAAATATCAGCGCGGCAATTCCTTTCCTTGACGCCGTCGAGCACCCGCTTCCAATGCAGACCTCTGCTCCTATCCGGACAGGAGTGAATGTGCCCCATTTATACGGTTATGTCAATGGCACCTAGAGGGAACCGCCGAAGCTGCTGCTTGAAAACTCCTATACCGCGCTCTAGGATTTTTTTCATCTCTAATATTATTTCATTTCCATACCAGCGATGAAGAAATTTTGGCGCACTCTGTTAGGCCGGCGAAGCTCCAGGGGAAGGAGTAGGCGTAACAGGGAGCGTAGCCCCAATCCTCATGATTGTATCATAAAGCATTGTAATAAGCCTCGCTGGGCTGCAGAGGTTGGTTCCAGAATCGTTGAGTCGGAATTCTGCCACCGCCGTGAGCCACATTTACTTTCTCGAAGGACGAATGTGGTTTACTAATCCAAAATACTCAGACACGTGTAATTTCAAGTTCGAAAACGGCTATTGTTTAGCGAAAAAGAGATCAATGGATATACGCTGTCATGAACGTATGTCTGTCTCGCGACACAGAATGAATCCATTTCTAATGCAACTATAGACTCAACGTGTGGATTTCCAACTTGCAAAAAGGTCATTCAGGGCCTGGATAGAAGTGAACTTGCCAAATATTGCTCGGATCGTAAGTTCTTAATCGTTTTATCTTTCCTGCCCCGCGCACTTTCTCACTAGTATAGAAGATTGGTCCTAGTTAACCAATTGCCAGACACCTGCCAAGTGACAAATTGCTACCAAGACACTAGTAACTCCGGGACTCGTTGCAGGTGGCACTCATTAGCAGGGCAACCATGTCTCGTGAACGAGTCGTTGTACTCTTCTTCCGCAAGAACGGGTATCGCTGAGCTAGAAACCACCCCAGTCGCTCGAAATGCGGGCTGGTACTGATATCGGAAGAGGTTTAATTAGGCGGGGGAGCTGCGCTGAGATTATGATGATTCGTTAGGCAGCACATTGTTTGTTTGGATATGCTAGAGAGGATTGAATTGCTATAACAATACTACGAAATACAACCTATCTAAATAGGAATAGATCATCTTAACCACACAGTAAAGATAGACAGTTAAAGTACTAGAAAATAGCAACATAAAAACAAAGCGAAACAACTTTCCCCCTCCCTCTTAAACAGCCTCATCATCCAATCCACCCTTTCCAAATACTCGCCAGGCTACTCTCCTCTATATCTCACGGCATATTCTGCAACCACCCATTAGTCGATCAACATCTCAATTCCCACGAACCCATTCCTAGCAACCCATTCCGTACTTTCCATGGGGTCTTTGGCGGTCATGTCAAAGACGGCGAAGATCATATCGACATAACCTTTTCTACCATCAGTGCTGAGGTATTTCAGGAATTTCTCTGGATTGGTAATCGCAAGTTTATAGTGGTCCATGTGTGTCTTATGCCTGTCATGCCCGCGTACTGCCTTGCGATCTACAAAATCTCTTACAAAGATGTTGGATAACACGACATCTGCATGGTCTTCGACTGGATCGTATTCCCTATACATACCCCCTCCTTTGGTCGGCTTCTCTGTTAGAATGACAGAGGCGCCAAGGAGTGAGCAGGGAACAGACCAGGAATTTTTCTCTATGGTTGCAGTCTTAACAAAGTCTGTCTTTTTGCTGAGAAACACTTCTTCGGAAATGTCTGCCATCTTATGCACGATTTTCTGACAAAGCTCCCAACCTATTTTAGGCACCATATCTTGACTGTTGTTGTCCATGTCGTCGTCGTCGTCGTCGCGGTATAACTAGTGTAATGCCAGTCTTAGATAATGATGATGCAGATGATTGAAGGAAACTGATTGGAATAATTCCAAGGCAGCGAGCGGGCTCTAGTTATATACCTACATATCTTCACTTTGCTTTGATCTTTGATCGGGTTTGTGGCAAAGAGGTGCGGGAAGAGCGAATTGAAAAGCTCTAACATACGAATTAGAGAGGAGACATCATTCTTTCTTGCAAATGAAACATTTGCGTATTGATGACTTCAATTCATCATGGCTTTCTGACCGTGCATCATTAAAACTAAATTACTTTGAAAGGATGAATATCCAAGCGTTATAGCTACATAAAGAAACAAAGGCATTGCATACTTGGTGAGTTTCTAGCTTTCTGTTGAATCCATTACGGCCATTGCATTGAGCTTTCTTTGTAGTATACATCCGGAATAATTACTCGACAAAGAGGATTTTCTCTTCGTTTTCCGAGAAAGTCTTATTTCCTTTGAGATCAAGAGACTCTCAGAATAGCAACGAGAGCAAAACATGTTGGTCCAGCGTTACGTTAAATCTTCACCCGTTGCTAGAAAGGTTATCAACAAAGTATAGCTTTTGCAATAATGAAACGCCATTTTGTTTCCCATACGTGCGTGGAAGTACAGAGATACTTGCCGACTTCCCTCTGGCAAGAGATGAACAAACCTATCCTCATGAAAACGCTAGGTAGACTCCGCTCAAAGAGGTGTGGCGGTTATGTTGAAAGAGGTCATAGACTAGTAAGTACAAGTTGATTCAACAATCCCCCTGCCGTTATATTGAGCAATACATATAGGGAATATTATTAATGGCCAGTACGGCGTTGACGAGTTTATGAGCGAACGAAACGCTAATGGCGCATGAGATGTGTCTCTTTGCGTTGGACCATGAGTCCGTTGGGGGTTTCGATAGCAGCAATCCAACCAAAGACAGTCATGTGCCCTTTGAAAATGGCAAAACTCAACAGTTGAAGTCGAATGGACAATATGAAAGGTTGGTGTGGAAGAGCAAATACCAGATCTCAAATCCAATGGGCTGCCCCTAGATGTAGGCATCCAATTGTTCAAAGCTACATGTAGTCAGCCATACGGTGGAAGCAATGTGAAACAATGAAAAAAAAAACTCAAAGATTCAATGCATTCTTAGTATGATCAGCCAGGGATCAAATAAAGCCAAATGGTCCATCGCGTACAAAAAAAATGAATGAAATGCGTCTCATACTTTAGGCATCAGCATAAACCAGATATTCACGTCCCCTGTGCAATCTGAGATCCCCGCTCTCGGCAGGGCCCCGTAGGACACTCCAGCGCTGAATGTGGCTGCTGCTTGGGCCGTTTCCCCCTAACTGTTAGTGACTGTGGCTGAGTCTCCCAAGGCATCTTTACAGGCAGATCCAGCCCACATGGTCAGATTCACAAAGAAAGACTCTTCGTATTGCTCTTCCGGACTCCATAAGCTCAAGCCAGCTTGCTTATTACCACATGCCAGCATCCGTTTCAATGCAGAGACAGCGCCACTCGGCCTCACCCATTGGACCGCCCATCAGTTATTCGATGGAGACTGATCTGAGGAGTTATTATAGATTTGCCCCTGCTTTCAATCAAGAAGTGTGGCAGTATCTTTGTCACATTTGCCCCTTCTTGGTATTCGATTCCATCTTCCTTCTTCTTACGGTATACCCTGCCGGCGATTCCTTGAGAGAAGGGGGAAAAGAGTCCGCCGTGAGTTGATTCGGTCAGCTCTCGTCACTGCTGCTGTCAACCCTAGCCCGGCTTCTGACAGTCCTGTCAAAACACTCTCCCAGGCCGGGACAGGTGAATGATCCCGACGCAAGTGAATAGACCGCTTCTAGCGCAATGTGCCACAGATGCCTCCACAATTGAACGCCGAAGTGGAGGTTCTCCAGAGCATAGTCTCTGAGGCTGAGGGAGAGTTGAAACTAAACCCAGCAAGCCACGGTCACTAGCTTATGGCTTTAAACTTGCGTCTCTCTGCATTATAAGTACGGCAAATGGCTTCCTCAGTTGATGCGAGGTGTCAGAAACGTGTCCTATCATCAAAAGGAGGTCATCATCTACCTTGTGGGTTGGGCGTCTGCGGCTAGTCAGCTTTGTCTTACCTCAGATGATCACATTCTTGACCATCACAACTCCCACCAAGAATCCAGAGACCTCAACACTACATCATCCTCACAGCCATGACCAACCTCAATAAACAGGACCAGACTCCTGGTATTCCTATCGTTCGCACCCAGCAGCAGGATCTGCCCATCCGTGGAAACGATACTACGGACGCAAATTCCCAGCTCTCAACAGAACCCCCTCCCTACGATGCTCAATCCAGTCCGGTTGATCTTCAACTTCATCACATTGCCTCCAAAGATGCCCTTTTGGTTAAGATCCAGCCTCCTAAAGCACCGCCAAAGCCAATCAGCCATGTAGCCTGTGATGTGGTCCTCGTTATCGACGTTTCCGGGAGCATGTGCTCGTCTGCCCCGGTGCCCGGCGAAGGCGGCGGTGAAGACACAGGTCTTTCGGTCCTAGATCTGACCAAACATGCGGCATTCACAATCATCGAAACCATGGACGAAAGAGATCGTCTTGGCATTGTGACTTTTGAGACCGAGTCCAGAGTGGTTCAGTATCTGGAGCCCATGACGGATGGCAACAAGGAGCAGGCGCGCAAGAGAGTCAGGGCCTTGAAGCCATTGGGCTCGACCAACCTTTGGCACGGCATGCTCGACGGAATCAAGCTGTTTGGCAATGGGGAGGACAGTGCCCGAGTGCCAGCCATCATGGTCCTGACAGACGGTGAACCAAACCACATGTGTCCTTCCCAGGGCTATATCCCAAAGATGAGATCCATGCCTCCGCTACCCGCTACCATTCACACTTTTGGATTCGGCTACAGTCTTCGATCCGGGCTGCTAAAGTCCATTGCCGAGTTCAGCGGCGGTAACTACGCCTTTATCCCAGACGCAGGCATGATCGGAACCGTCTTCGTCCACGCCATGGCCAACTTGCAGTCTACCTTTGCAACCAAGGCTTCGTTGCAGCTGACATATGCTTCCTCATTCGAAGTCGAGCAGACGTTGGGTGATGCCGTTGACAAGCAAGCTCCGGTCGACATTGGCAACGGGCAAGTGCAATTGACCATTCCCTTGGGGAACATCCAGTATGGACAGTCACGCGACTTTTGGCTCCGCTTCAACGGCAATTCGCAAGAGAAGCAGATTTCAGACTCTGCCCTCGAAGCTACTCTTACTTTTGAAGAAGCCGAGAAATCGTCACCAAACTTCAGCTCGGCCCGCCTCGGCAGCGGTACGTCTGGGGCAGTGACCCTGTCCGCTGGTGAAGCGGCCTATCATGAATCCCGGGCCCTCATCTGCAACTTCATCTCGTCTCTATTCCCTCTCGCATCTGATGGAGAATACCGAGCGCTCACAGCAACGGACAAACAAGGCGAGAAGCGGGGAGAGCTAGCTCGGCTTATCGAAACTCTACCCGCGAGAGGTCTTGCTAATGACTTAAATAAGTCGCTAATGGAGGACCTCAACGGCGAGCTGCCCAAGGGACAGATTAGCCTCGCTCTCTCTACGCCATCGTTTTTCATCAAATGGGGCCGACATTTCTTACCGTCATATGTCAACGCCTTGACTCGTCAGATCTGCAACTCTTTCAAGGATTCAGCGCCCCTTCAGTTCAGCTCCCAGAGTCCCCTCTTCATCGCTTGTCGCGATCGTTTAGATAATGCCTTTGATAACATTCCCCCACCGAAACCATCTAGAGTTGTTTTATGCTATACCGGACCTCTTAGTAGCCAGCCCCACACCAGAGCTCCTCCATCTATGGCCAGGTACCGAAACTCTTCAGGGGTGTGCTTCGCCGGCTCGACCACTGTGGAACTCGCATCGGGTAAAATCACAGAAATCCGAAAACTGAAGCGCGGCTCTCGAGTTCGTACGCCTCTGGGACCAAGAAAGGTATACATGGTTCTAAAAACAAAAGTCTCAAGCGAGACGCTCTACCGGATTGGCTCGCTGCTTGTCACGCCATGGCATCCCCTTTCCATGGACGGCAAGAACTGGGACTTTCCGGCCAACATGTCGGATGCCCCGGTGCTCTATACTGGATTCATATACTCGGTTCTGCTGCAGCCTGATGGAAGGCCGGATGCCCACGCAATTCGTGTTGCTGACGCTTGGGGTGTCACGCTGGGACATGGCCTTACACGAGGAATTGACGTTCGAGCTCACGAGTTCTTTGGCGATTATATGAGAGTGAGGGTCGGGCTGCTGAAGCTGGCGGATGCAGGCAGGAAGGGCGTTGTCAAGGGACGAGGCATAGAGCGAGATCCGACGACTGGACTCGTCAGGGGGTTTCGATGTATATCTGCAAATGCAGCGGCAACGGAAAAGGAGTTGTCAGATTGAGAATATAGGGGAAGACGAGGAAATTCAGTGTAACGACTTGACGAAATCTATGATAGCTAGGTAGTTTACGAAAAATGGCAAGCAGACAATCTATGAAAGATGAAATCACTCTTCACACACGTAGCTTACAAAACAAACCACCAGTTTTTTTTTTCCTTTTGACTCTCTATGTAGCCCCCTTTTAGTTACTCCCGCACAAACAATCCCGCCATGCCCATGCCCGTCCCAACACACATGCTCACAACACCAACCTCGCCCCCTTCCCTCTTCAGCCCATGCATCAACGTGCTCGTCATCCTCGCACCCGTCGCTCCCAGCGGATGGCCCAGCGCAATCGCTCCTCCGTCAGGATTCACCCTGCCCTTCTCCCACGCCTCCATCAGCCCGAGCTCCCGCAGAGAGTAGACAACCTGACTAGCAAACGCCTCATTAATCTCCCACCGGTCCACGTCCTCATTCTTCAAGCCGAACCTGTTTAGTAGCTTGGGGATGGCAAGGGCCGGACCGACGCCCATCTCATCAGGATCACACCCAACCGTCGTCGCGCCGACAAACTTGCCAATAATGCGGCTCCCAAGGCCAAGTTCCGTAGCCGTGCTCCGTCGCATAAGCAGCGTAGCGGCAGCCCCGTCCGAGATCTGGCTCGAATTGCCCGCGGTAGACTTGCCGTCCGGCTTGAACGCAGGCTTGAGCTTCGCCAGCGACTCGGCCGTGACGCCGGCGCGAATACCGTCGTCCTTCGTCACCGTGATCTCGCGAACTTCGCCCACGGCATTGCCCTGCTTGTCGACCTCCTGGAAGCGTGTCGTGACGGGCACGATCTGCGAGTCGAACCAGCCTTCGTCCCTCGCCCGCGCAGCCCGGTTGTGCGACTCAGCAGCCACCTGATCCTGAATCCCTCTGTCGACGCCGTACCGCTCCGCCACGTTTTCCGACGTGAGGCCCATGGGCATCACACAATCCCTAACATGCTTCGACTCCGAATCACGCAGCGCGGGCCACACGTCCACCGGCACGGCCCTGCTGCCGTAGTTCCTCGTCATGCTCTCCATGCCCGCGCCAATACCCACATCCGTCACCCCCGTGCGGATCTGCGCCGCCACCAGCGCAATGCTCTGCAGCGACGACGCACACGCTCGGTTTGCCGTGAACAGGCTCGTGGTGTTTGGGTAGCCCGCGTGGTTCAGCGCCATGCGAGCCGCCTTGGAGCCGCCCAGCTCAGAGAGCACGACGCCCACGCCCACGTCCTCCACGACGGCCGGGTCCATCTCCGGGACGGCCTCGCGGGTGGCCTTGAGGACGACGGAGAGCAGCTCCTCCGGGTAGGCGTCCTTGAGGTGGCCCTTGTAGGAGCGGCATATCGGAGTGCGGAGGGAGGAGAGGATGACGACGTCGGAGGGTGCTTTGGCGAGCACGGCGGCGAGGCCCTTGGACATGTTTGCGTGTGTTTGAATCAGAATATATCCGATCCGTGAGGGTATAGTATATAAGAGGTGAGTTCTACTAAGGGTACAACATGCGGTTATGCACTATTAATGTGACAGTGCTGCTCAACTACTACCAGCTATTACTATAGTAGAAGAGTGAAATGAAGAGAAGATTATTAAGAAGAAGAAAAACAGTATAGAAAATAAAATGAAAATTGAAAATAAAAAAGAGAAGAGAAAACAAAATTATAAGTCAACCATCACAAACATCTTACCAATCGCGATGCCCATCTCGTCGTTCAACTCTGCCGAATCGCCTCCCATATCTCCCCGGCTCTTTTCTAGCGCCCTCCCCGCAGCGCTTCGCTGCCCTCCTTGGCGGCCCCGTATCCGCCGCACTGGCAGTTGCTGTCGGCAATGGGGTCAGTCCGCTAAAGAATTTGTCCAGGAGGCACTGTATTTCACTGTCCTTGGCCTTTGGTTATAGGTGCTTTAGGTGCTGTAATCCCTCAGAAAGACACCTAGCCGGTGGAGACTCCGGAACATGTATCCGGCAATGCACGGAGAAGTACGGCAACGCTGCCGGCTAAGGTCTTATCCCTCACTTAATCCGTTCAAATAGCTCTGGAAAAAAAAAAGTAGATGTCTCGTCATTGGTTGTTGTCTTGATAACGCGGTCGTTTAATTTGACTATTTTATTTTTTATTTTTTACTTTTGACTCTCATACAAAGAGTATATATCACAAATTCTAACATACTCCCCGTCCTGAACTGTACTGTGCTGTGCTGTGCCGTGCCGCGCTGCGCTGTGCCGTTTAATCCCAGCCCTATGCACCTTTTTTTGGTCTCAAAGTCCCCTTAGCCGATCCTCTTTCCGACAACCCCGTTCCGTCTCATTCTGCTGCCGCTCTTTAAGTGCCGTCAAACCTCAAATCAAACCAAGTCAAAACAAATGTAGTCATCATTCGTCAAAGAGAAGAATTCAAAAATAAACACACAATTCAAAGCCATCCAGTCGTGCGCTGGGCCAGGGGATATCTCTCAAGAACATCGCTTCAATCTGATCTGACCTGGTCCGCATTTCTCTCCTTTCTAGTATTGAATGCCTAGTCCAACACGGCGGCTGTCTGATGCCGCTCCGCCAGCTCTCATTTTCTTCTGTGGGCTGTCGCTTTGAGTCTCGCCTTCAACGGCCAGCTTGCGTTTTTCAGCCCCAGTGGCAGTTTTGTTTCCAGGGAAGAGCTTAGCGTGCATAGCTGCAGATTTCTCTGCTGGTCCTGCAGTACCATCCCGGGGAGACGCGACGTTATACTCAGGTCCAGGATGCCGGCGTAGCATCTCGGCTGCTGCCTGGCTTGCCTGGCTGTCATAGACTTGCTCATCATCATCCTGTGAGCTGAGTAGCCCTCCTGCCGGGGCATCTCGAGACGGCTGAGATGACAGTGACTGTACTGCCTTTACTGATTCTATGGCTTGTCGAGCAAGCTCTTCATTGTCGTCCACTGAGATGGTGCTTTCTCGTCTTCTTCTTCGAGATTGTCGCTGAGAGGGCGGAGTTGTAGGAACAAATCGTCGCTGTGAATAGCGAGACCTAGGCTCCGTTTGCGCCACGAGGTTCACTGACGGCAACAGACCGGCTTGATCTACACGCGATCTATTCATGGGGGTGGTGGGGAGTGATGACATAGATTGGGCGTTACGGTGGTGCCTCCCAACTAGCCGAGAAGCAGGTCGAGCCATGACCATCGGGGTTGACGGCGCGCTGTTGTTGTTGGTGGTGGTTGTAGTCGCATTGTTATTGTCTTGCGTTTGACTTTGGCTCATGGCCTCTAATAGGGCAGACAGTCCGTGCTCTCGTCCGTCAGTCTCGTCTCGGTGCAGAGCGCGAGTCGCGGCACGATGCTGTGGAGTCGAGGTTATCGCCTGCTTGGGCGTTAGGGCACCATGGAAGATGCCCCCCGGGCTGCACAGCATGTGAAAGTGCTCGCGGTTCTCCCGGATCCGGTTCAGTAGCATCTCCCGCTCCTCGGCGAGAGTTATGGTCTCCTCCTCTTTCTGCTGAATGACCTTCTTGGCCAGCTTGACCCTGCGGTTGAGGGCGTCGTTCTCTTCCACTGCTGATTCGTACCACATCTTCATCTGCAAGTATTTGTTCTGTAGAGACTCCGACGCGGAGCTGAGCTCGCGTTTTGCCTGTCGAGAATGCTCCGCCATACGCAAGGCGTCCACTTCGCGGCGGACCATGTCGTGTTCCACTGCGGCACGTTTAGACTCTTCGTCTGCTTGTAGGCTCAGCAGGTTAAACTGCAGCTTGTGGTGCGCAGCCTCCATCTTCAGTTTCTGGTTCTCAGCGATGCAGGTCTGCAGCATGGCACGAAGCTCATCCGCCGAGGCCTCGAGCAGCTGGTGAGGTGCGGGCGGCGTGAAGTCGGGCTCAATGTCTCGTCCACGCAACGTGTTTAAAATGGTGGCGGGCGGCGAAAAGAGGGCCGACTGCTGAGAGTTGGAATAGGTGCGTCTCGAGGCGCCGTTGCTCGCGGCGACCTGCGTAGACGGTGGCGGGGTCAAGGACGATGGAATGACCGTTATGGCTGGCCTATCGTCCATGGCCTCCGTCTTGAATGACTGGTTTGGGTCAATGGGCGATCCTGGGATCTCTGTGGACGGCAGCGTCGTTTGAGATGACGGCTGAAGGCCCGTCTCTTGAGGGGTCGATGGATCGAGGGCGCCGAAAGCGAGATCCTCAACGGTGCCAGCGCCAGCGCCATTGACGCGAGGAACGTCCGCCTCTGAATCAGAGGCCATCGTAGATGAAATAGTTTATATGTATGTAAGAATAATCTTCGAGCGGTAGAGCGAGCGGGGAGGACGATTGAGTGAAGCGGTGGACGAAATCCAATGCCTTCTATTTCTAGTCTTGTTTCTTCCGAAAAGCCCAGCTCGCGAAAAGAGTCCAAGGGAGGGAGAGAAAGAGAGATGTGGACCGCGGTACGACTCGGCCTTCTGCCGCCTTGTCTCCCTCGGCGCAAGGGCAAACACAGACACTCCCAACGGACCTCGTGGCCTGTGTGAAGCTGTGAACGAATGACGGACAGCTGCCGATCCCAGATCGAGACAATCACGGTATGCCCAGCGCTACGGCTGCAGCAAACAAGTCGGCTAAGTGTGCGTTTGTCGTGTCGTGTCGGGTCGAATCGAATCTCCCTCGAAGTCCGTGCTGGGAGTAGAGATGTGGAAGAGGCTGGAGCGCAGAGTCGACGTTGTGAAGGGGGTCGTGGGTTGAGGTTTGTGAAAACGAGGTGGTGGTAGCACCTTTTGTTTTAGCACCAGTAAGAAGCGCCGATTCACTCAGTAGTACCAAATGCTTCGTACAGCTTGTATGTACATCAGTACCTGCACCAGGCACGGGAAAACAAATTGGAGAGGCTGGCTGGGTTGCAACAGGCGCTAAGCCTAGCTCGGCCTGCCTAGCAACCACGAGAGCATTCAGCTGCCAAAGTGGTCAAGGTGACGCAAGGCTGCTAAATTAAAGAGGGCCGAGATTTACCCTACTGCGTTAGTCAGGCACTTGTCTGCCTTCCTAAGGTGCTGAAAAAGGTCCCAGTGCTTCGTGATGAGCAACTTTTTCCCACTACCCAAAGATTCTGTTTCTAGTAGCTGTAATTTTTTTTATCATTAATCTCTCTTCTTCATTAATTCATCAATACCAACATTTTGCCCGTATGTAATAACCCCTTACAGAATAGTGCAATAGTGCCATAATCCCTCTTCAAAGTGTTCTCTACCCTGCACACCATCTGTAAATACCTATAAGAAGAACAAAAGCATCCGCCAACCAAAGACATAATAAAATAAAATAAAAACCACCTCATCTTCTTCTTTCATACTTCCTCCAAGCTCTTCCTCGGCCACAGCAACTGGGCCTCTTTCTTGCCCTTCGCCGTCCACCGCTTCACCACTTGCACCACCTTTCTCGCCAACAGCACTGGCAGTATCAATGGCCAAAGCACCATGACCACCATCCACCACAGCACCACCATCACTTTATCTCGCCGAGTCCCCTGAGAGTCAAGATACCACTCTGGAATCCATCTCCCCGCCTTTCCCCTCCCGTTGATGCATAGGATGCAGATGACCCCAAAGAGCAGCCACCCTGCGACAGAGATTGGTATGAGTACTCTGACGATTGCGCCGGGGTCGTATGGCGTTCCTTCACGACTCATCTCGCGGACTGTTTCCAGGCGATCTGGTGCCTTGGTTATGTTGCATGTGACGTTTGATGGTAGGTTCTGTCCGAATTTATAGGGACTTGTGGCCATTTGGCTAGCAGCGCTGTGTTGTAGTGGCATTCTTGTCACACAGCCTGGTACCGTAAATTGTGCAGCTGTTGAGGCTACCAAGTGGAACGTATAAATATGAAGCTCTCTTCGCGTATACGGGAGATGATATTGAAATGTTGATGTTGGAACCACTCGTAGACTGTTAATTGAAACAAAGTTGAAGGCTGCCAGCAGTTGACGACCTACTCGGGATAAGCCCACACTTCTTTCCCCTTGGCTGCACTTTCCTTGCCATGAACTAGGCAGTAGCAGATACTTGTAAATACATCGAGTAATGATCAAGCATGCCTACCTACCTACCTTACCTAGGTACCCAGAAGGGACCTAAACAGCTTAGATCAGTATTTATATTAATTTTCGCGTTTAAATTGACGAGCACAATGATAAACGCCTTTCGACGGATACTTTCTAGGAGTATCACGAAGAAATTTAACATGCACTTCGCTACAAGTTTAAGTCAACAAATGGATATAAAGATATATACACATTAAGAATTACTATACATAACTTGCAAGCCCTTGCAAGCCCAAGCGGTATCTATACTACCAGGTCCTACCAAATACTCCGAATGTCGCTCTGCCCGTACACGAGATCCACCAATATAATAATAATAATATACAGCTCTACCCTTGAATAAGGCAGACAAAAAAAAATTAAGTAGCAAGAAAATAGTATAGGACCTTGCCGTAAAATGAAGTCAACAAAGTAAGAGTTAAACATTACCCCACCAAGTCTAGTCCACGTCAGACGAGTCATCCTCCCCGTTCTCAGCTCTCCACACTTCCATCTCGGCAGCTGGAACTCGTCCCCGGAGCCACCTCATGGTGGCTGCGGTCCCCTTCTCCAGGATATTCCACTTGGGGACCTTGAATCGATTGCCAGTCACGTCAAGCCGTTCGAGCCCATCCTTTCCGCCCAAGAGGCCGAGCCGGGGATCCAGATGCCCAATGTCATTGCTCGACACATCAACGACTTTGAGACCCTTGATAGCAGCTGGATCAAGCTCGGTTAGTTGGTTGTTTGACGCGATTAGAACCTTTAAGTTGGGAAAGCTCTGCTTTAGATCGAGTGGAAGGGCACTCAGTCGATTGAGTGAGACGTCAATCTTTTCCAGTACAGGTGCTTTAAGGAATTTTGTCAACGGACCTAGGCTGGTGATGGCATTCGAGCTTAAATTTAATTCCGTGAGGACCGGTAAACTCAGGTCCTCTGTTAGGTAAGCCTCACCCGAAATTTTATTATGGCCCAGAGACAGAGATGTAAGAGTTTGGGAGAAGAACTGCAGGGATCCGGGGAACGCGCTCAGGAGATTATGATGAAGCTGTGCCTGCCTTATCTGATAACTCCTAGAGAGCTCAGCACACATCTCCGGGCTCAGTGAAGATGACTCGGTGCGCGAACGGTCGAGGAGCCCGCCTGGCTTGACCTGCCAAGTCTCCCTTACTAATGTCTGAGCGCGCGATCTGGCAGGTGAATGCGGCGCAGATGTTGGAGGTGTGGCAAAATCATCGTCACCTTCTGATCTGCTGTCTCCGTCCTCGGCATTGATTGTCGCAATCTGGTCGTCCTGCTTTTTCTCAATGTCAAGTTGGTTTATTAACGTGGTGATTGACGCTTGATCGGCTGGCTCTTGATACGGCGGAGGAGGCTCTAGTCTTGTTGACAGCACCTCCTTGATCTCATCTGTCGAGGCCGAGGCAAACTTCTTGTCACGCAGCGGGTTGCCACTAAGACGAAGCAAAGTGAGACTGTCCATGCGACAAATCTCGGGCGGAACTACACGAATGTCATTGCTGGAAAAGTCTGCTTGTCGCACTTTTTCGAGGCCAGTAAAGCTCATGGGAATGCTGGAGATGTTGTTCGCGTCGACTGCAAAGGTCAAAAGGCTTGTCCACGAAGTCATATCTGGGAGCTCCTGTAGTCGGTTCATTGAGAGACTGAGAGTGTGGACAGCGGGAAGACTGATTGAGGCATCGGCAGGCACAAGTCGTATCAATCTGTTCACTGAGAGATCGAGGGTTTGGAGCATCGGCAGAGAGCCAATCGGCTCCTCAATAAGAGTCCCTGAAAGCTTATTTTTCTTCAAATCAAGCTCAGTCAGCGGCAATTTTGAGAGCCCCTCGAATGGGAGCGATTCAAAGCTATTCTCGCTCAAGTTGAGAACACGCAGTCGAGAAAGGTCTTCAACGTTGGGCGGCAGGGCAGAGACCTGATTTCCGTGAATGTCGAGAATTTCCAAAGCACTCAAGCCAGTGAGGCATGAGTTCAATGGTCCCGCAAGGCTATTGTTTGCCAGCTTGAGATCGCGGACTGCCGTCATCTGCGCGATGATCTCAAGGCATCCATTTTCTAGGCGGTTTGACGACTAAGAAATGTGAACAAATGACCCCCAAAAACATCAAGGCCACGGAGATACTCACCAGATTGAGAGTGGTCAACTGAGTGAAACGGCGAAATCCCATCGGAACCGCTAGCAGCTTATTGCCATGCAGATCGAGAGTCTCGAGCCCTCCAAATATGTTACCGCGGCCCTCTTCGTCGTTCTCAAGCTCTTCGGGAGTGCTATCGGGAAACATGGCGTCGTCTAACGTTTCTAATTCATTATCCGCAGCGATGAGCCTGGTTAACTCTGCACTCTCTGCCCAGCTCTCACCGGCCCCCATGGACTCCAAGTCGTACATTTTCATGACGTCGCTGGGGATCTCTTTCAACCCTAAAGCTGCAATATTCAGCTTTCCACTGGTTCTTGCTGCTCCCATACGTTGCTTCAAGACCTTTTCACCGGCATCTTGCCCCTTGTTCAAATTGAATGGATCCTCGAGTGCTGCTTCGTAGTCAAACCCATTTTTTGACGGAACTGCTGCTAAATCATCAGTTGTTGATGCTACACTAGGTGCCTGAGCTTGAGTCTGGGTTTGTTTCATAGCCGCTCTCCGAGCAGCCTTTGCCTTGGCGATTTGATCTCGAAGTGCTGTTGAAGACTTTTGAGCCGACTGGTCCGATTCAGCAGCAGCCTCTTTGACTGCTGGAGCAGCTGGCGCGATAGTCCCATCCCAAGAAGAGGTAGCTCCCCCTGAATTGTCACTGACATCAAGGGCTGCCTTCTTGCTAAGCCCATAAGCAGATGCCCTTTGCTTCAGTGGCTTGGATGCTGGCTTCTGGACTGATTTCGTTGGTGTTTTACCCAGCTTATTTGGGCTTGGACTTCTGAATTCTGGCATAGAAGCTGAGGGTTTTGAGGTTGCCCCTGAAGCACGGCTGGTTGGGCGAAGTCTCTGTGTGTTATTAGAGGCAGCGGCTGGTGTTCTATCAGGAGTACTGTGAATGACTGAAAGAGGCCTCTTGAACAGATTGGCTGATGACATTCTGGGGTTCGAGAGTCCTGAATCGTCTGCTCCCCCGCTTGAACCTGGGCGGGACGAATGTCTTGCAGACCCATCAGAAGTGTAACTGGAGCTTGGCCTTGAGGCCGAACTCTCGGCCCGCGATACAGGCCTGCCCGAATCAAAAAATGACGATGATTTCTTGCTTAGAGCAGGAGAGGAAGGTAGCTGCGAAAGAGTCTCAACGGTGCGATCGGAAAGCGAGGGCTTCGGCGTGTTAATCTGGGGTGTGTCTCTCCTCGGGGAGGTAACCGGGGATTCGTCATTATCAATTTGATCCGGTATATCCGCAGAATCATTCAAATATGAGGTAAGGAGCTCGTTAGACACCTCTGTAGAATCTGTCTCCTGTTCAAAAGCAAGTTTATCGGATTCCGATGGTTCTGCCCAAGGTTTGTACTGCGCCGCCGGGGCGTTTGTGATGGTGCTCCATCTTCGGTTCTGGGACGATGATACAGATCGAATGGGTTTCGACACCGGGGCGGCAGGTTTAGGAGCGGGCGCGCGAGTCGAGTTAGAACGAAGCTGACTATTGGACGCAGAGTTTCGCAAAGCTGGTGCTCGTCCGTTGGTGGTGTTGGTAGAGGGGCGCAGCTGATTGCGGGAAGTAGACGCTCGGAGCTTTGGGCTCTGGACCTCCCTGGCACTAACTACATCGCCCGCCAGACTATCACGAGACGGTCTTGGGCGAAGCGACGACGTAGAGCTGGTAGCTGAAGCTGGAGCTGGAGCTGGCTGGACTATACCGGAGACGGGGCGAGGAAGCCGAGAAGGGCGAGGGATACCACTAACTCGTCTCTGGGAGTTATCCATCTTCACATCCGTCGCTGATGGGTAGGCAAAAAGACAGTTTTGAAAGCTAGATTTGAAAACGGCCTGTTGAACTGGGGTGAGTTTCGGGTGTCGATGGATGGATTCGATCGAGCAAGGGCGAGTTGCGTTTCGTGAGGGGCAAAGCCGCTCGAAGCTGTACTTGATATTCGCTAAAAACGGCGCGTATCGAGGGGGAATGTAACGAATGTAATCGTCAATGGTGACGGAATCTAGAGCAAAGCGAATATTCTCAAAAAGGAGCG
This sequence comes from Trichoderma polysporum, assembly GCA_030278935.1. Classification (NCBI taxonomy): domain Eukaryota; kingdom Fungi; phylum Ascomycota; class Sordariomycetes; order Hypocreales; family Hypocreaceae; genus Trichoderma; species Trichoderma polysporum. Next base: position 166,283 of record JARFTM010000022.1, read on the forward strand.
ACTGGAGAAGAGAACCACAAAGCGTGATTGAAGGAAAAAAAAGAAGAGACAAATCTCGGAGCTGCCAACAACAACGTGTACTGGATGACCCGCGTCGTCAATTAGAATTGCGGCTGCTCACCCTAGTCAGGGGAGTGACAAGGAGCTACCTATCACGTGGGGTTAATTTATCACAGCGCTAGAAATAGCACTACTTTGGCTAGAGGCGGGAGCAGAACAGCACTAAAGGGCCCTAAAGCGAATACCACTAGCATTGAATCGTGGCTGCCCGAGTACGAAGCTACAGGTAGTGCTACCCTCATTTGCATGCGCTCCACCGGCTTTTTTGGAAAGGCATGGATAGAACCTGGTAAATAGCTGCAAATAATACTCCGGAAATGCAAGTCACATTACGGAGTACAGAGTACGGGGTGCATTATGCATCGACGCTGAAGTGCTCCGCCAGTTTTCTGCAGAACAAGGTGGCCTTTTAAGAAATAAAAACACTACGAAGTACGAAGTACTACTACTGCATTCCATCTCATTTTGTTCTTAGCCAATAGGTCGATACAAAAAAACAACAACAACCCACTGCCTATTATGCCTCGTATTACAGCTCCATAATTGGGATTCCATCATCAATACGGACAGAGTACAGCATCAGTCTGATACCCAGTCGCTGTCGATTTCATAACCTCCGTCAGAGTCCACCGCATCGGACAGCTCGTATGAGCCGTCGCCATCTTCCTCCTCTGAATCCTGGTCCTCGTCCGCAGAAGTAGCCCGGCTTGTGGGTTCGCTCTCTTCTGCGTCATCTTCATCTTGCGTCAAATCAATCACCACTGGCTGTGATTGTGCCGGCGCCTCTTTGCAGTCCTTTGAAAGCCGGCGCTGCTTTGTGGTTTGTTCACATACAGCTGCGGGCTTGAATATATGGCTCCGTGTAGCTGTTGTCAAAGATGTGCGCCGTTTGTGAGCCACTCGGTTTGAAAGACTTTTCCGAGGCTTCCCCTTGGCTTCCTTCTGGGCAAAGCTGCTTAGTTTCACCACTGCTGACTCGCCGGCCCATTCGATCAAGAGCTTCGAAACTTTTTCTCGAATAGCCCTCCTGGCGGCGTCTCGGTCCTGGGTCGCCTTTGTGATTTTATCGTAGTCCGTATGGCAGTGGCGGATATGCGCCTGAACTGCTAGGTATGCCTTCTTGTCCAAGTCCAATTTCCCCGTACGGCCGACCCGGCCGCTCCGCTTTCTGAGGGTGCGCTTCAGGATTGTGGTCAAATCTTGCTTTGGAATATTCGGAAAAAGCCTCCGGATAGCCTTTTCAAACACATCTTCAGTTGCTGCATCTCGCCTCTCAACAGCGCCACGCCTTCTCTCACGGGTTGCTTTCTCTTCTGCGAAGACCTGATGTAGAATCCACTTTGGTGCCCGTAATCCCTCTTGTTTGCCTTGGTTCATCACAACGTACAGTGTCTTTCTGGCATCATGAGACTTTCGGCGACATAGCCCTGTCATGAAGGGATTGCCTTTCTTGAGGAATCCATAACCCTTTGGCATTGGCGTCCCCGGCGAGACGGTCGGTTCGCGACTCATCATTAAATGGTAGCGAGGCGCGATTGAGATTGCTTAGGCTTCTGTAGAGAAGTTTACAAGTGAGGGCGCGTGAGAAGCAAGAAAGATTGCTTCATTTACTGCAAAAGGCGTGATGATGGCCATGACGAACAAAGAGCATAAGCCATTTGTTCACATTCTTTGATTGTAATTTCATTCATGTGGACTGATGTAGCATTTTGCAGTGCTTCGAAAGCTGAGAAGGAGAAAACCCCCCCCCCCCCAAAAAAAAAAACAAAAGGCATGCAACACTAACAATCGCGCTGTTTAGCGCTGAAACCCATCACCTAAGCGCCAGTACTTGCGTCAACTGCGGGCCAATACAGCGTCTCACATTCACTCGCTCATACAATTCTATCAGCACCTGGCTCATATGGCCCACATAACAGGGATCAGAGCAAAACCATGAGTATCTTTTAATTCATTTTCTAGACAGTGGATATTTCCAAGCTCTCGGTAGCGAAGCCGCCAGTAAACATGTCTGGGTTTGAGTGTAGCTGCGTTTGCTCTATCATGTCCGCTGTAATGTCATCTTTCTGCCTGTTCCACACCATATCCCAGTGACCATTGAGAACAACGGATGCCCTTTTTGTAATTTGTGAGGTTACGAAATCTTTAAGAACAATTTCCGCCGCTTGACTTGCACCAGGCTCTAGCTGAATGAACGAATCGGGGCTAGGCGGCCATTCTCTGAGAAGCTGAAGCTTTGGCAAGTCTAGAGGTTCTAAAGACCCATCAGGTGTGATAGTGAGCAGGCCGATAGTTGGCGCGGCCGTATCTAACGGCGAGTTATATAGGAGGATAGTGACGGGGTGTTTATTATCATTGACGACGGTGCTGGTGATGGTGAGAGGAGATGTGCTGGTCTGCTCAATTGTCACGCGCAGATTAGCAATTGGGTTGGAGTAGTAGCTGCGGCTCTCCATCGAAGATGCTGGCCAGAAAAGGAATGTAGCGAGTGCGAGCGTTAGGCTGGACCCAAAGATAACGCGCACACTTGGAATATGACCGAGGCTCATCAGAAAGCTTGAAAATAAGGAATCTTTAAGGCACAGATGCTGCGAATATTTTCTTCGCTTGTCAAGGGAGAAATTGAGTAGCAGTTCTTTCGTGAGCTTGCAAAACCTCTTCTCTGCTTGAATGTACGTTGCTTGTTGGAGGCCGGTTGGGGGGTGAGATCGATGACGCCGGCACGTTACTTTAGTAATTTGCTCTTATTAGTCCCGCCACTGTTAGAAATACTAGCCTTGGCATTGATGACTGAATACAATGTGTGAGGTTATTGGCCGCTACCTCCATCAAGTCGCCTTTAGAAACTGCCCCTATCTACCTAAATACAGAGAGCACATTGACTCAACAACGCCAAGCTATATCGAGACCGAATCCCCAGAAGAGGGGCGGACCGTCATGAAAAAGTACGAGCGCAAGAGAGATAGTAGTCACCGAATGAAACAGCTCGTGTTGGGGTTCTTAGATTTCTCTCGGGCGGTCGCCTCCGTACATGTAGGTAGCTTTCGCTTTTTGGAAAGCCGCGGCTTTTCAGCTTCTACTTTAGGCAACCAGTAGCACCATGCGAGGCACTTTTGTATGTCAATGACGAGATATTGCTCTAATTAGTATATAGCTAGCGAATCATGTTTACAAATAACCTTTACGTTATGCTTGTCTTCGAGCTTATTCTTACCTGTTGGCTCATGAGCCAAATTGATGACGCCGGTCAAATACAACGGGTCACCCTGAGTATCTGATGGGAAGACTAGAGAAGAATTGTGGTAAAGCCATAAAATGGCGACTAGGAAATAGATTTGTGCACTTCTTTGGCTGCCGTTGAAATTCCAAGATTAGTTTACCTATGTATGCTCCTGTCGAAGTTTGAAGGCGAAGATAGTAATGGAACAGACATTCGGTCAAGGCACCGCAATAAGTGCTTGTCGCCAAGAATGCAACCCGAATATGGTAAAAAGTTTGTCAAATATCATCTCGCTATCTAATATACGGCATTGTATAGATAGATATCGATAGGCTTGGCTTTCTAAGGTGAGCTTCCTTGTTGGGCAAATCTCCCGGCCAAGACTGCACACCATGGGACTTGTTATCTACCGCCAAGATTCCACGGCTTCGGTATTTGGGGAAAGACTAAAAGAGTAAGGTCCCGATAGTAATCAATTAAGCGTTTGAGCAAGCTTAACATCCCGAGAGCTAAATACGCCGACAATGCTACCTGGTTGCGCAGTCCGATCGAGCCGAATGGGCAAGATCTGTTGCGCGTGTCGGGGGTTCTTCGTTGAGAGGTGTCTGATTATTTGATATAGAATGCGTATATGTATGCCAAGAATTGCGCCTAAAGGATTCTCCGAAAGCAGTACACCCTCGGATTTCACTCGGCGGAAATCGCCGGAACGTCGACAAAGCAACTAGAAGAACATACCTAGCGTTGGCAACATGATGAGCTTTTTTTGCTGAAGCAGATCTATTCCATAGTTGTATGCACATACATAATCTCCTCATCTTTTAATCTGCTATAAAATTTAAGATATTGTGAACTGGAACTTATATGAAAGGTACATGTGTCTACCGAGAATAAGTACATCAATTTCGTCCTTAATATAGCAGCCATTTTTATAGGCGCCAAGACGTTGCCAATGTCTGTATCTGCGGCAATACGAACGCAATAGTCTATTACCGGCTACATGTTCTTGAATTCCACTAAATCCGGAGATTTTAGACCCTTTTGGAAGCTGTTCAAGCTGGCATGTCTTCGTTTCACGCTTATCGCTTGGCACTGAGGGGGAAAGCCCAATCCATCGCCGATGTCTACAATGATTTGAATCCTCATCCCGGCAAAGGGTTATTACATGCCTGAACCAGCTAATGAGGCTAAATTGATTGCACGCCTTTAAAGAGCTCGTCATCTGGGAGGAAGCCGCCGATTTCCGCGCATGAGACTTGACTGGACTGGGGAAAGGGAATTACAACTCAGAGGAAAGACGAAAGGCCTCATGTGCCCTCGGGAATTGACAACATGATTGAAGTGTTAGCTACGTCCTAAAGGAAGCCAAGAGGTCTTGCTATCGTGTTCCTTTTGTAATAATTATACCAGTTTTCGTGTAAAAGAGTAGATGATTACTCAGAAATACCGCTGATAAGTTGGATATGACGGGAGAGAAATGCATGACTGGGAAATAGACCAAGTATGCCTCACTTTGCCTTTTACCCTTTTGTCCCTTTGTCCTTTTGTCAACGGATACTGATCCTAATACGGCAGTTGAATTGGATTGGTGTGAACAAGGCAACTCTATCTCCGGCCGATTCTCTGGATACAACACTGCAAGAATGCTAGGGGGCTGCTTAGGAGGACGAGAATGAGAAGCTGTGTAAGTGAGTCCACGGCGCCAATACCATGCTCGCCTTCCCAACGCAAGCTTCGACCGGAAGTCGATTGATGGAGTATGATTGGGGCTGAGAAGAACTATTGTTGGCGTTCTAAGCGAGGTGGAAATTGCCCGACCATCATGATGCTTCTTGGAAGTCGCTGTCATCTCAACTTTCAAGTATAAATAGGACTACTCGCCGTCTGTCTTGGATATTCAATTTCTCTAAGCATATCAACAGCTATCTCATTCAATCATCTCATCTGCCTTCAAAATGAAGTTTGTCGCCGGTCTCATCGCCCTCGCCGCCTTGGCCTCAGCAGCCCCTAGCAAGGCTCCCACCCCCCTCGACATTAAGCTCGAGAGTGCTGGCAACGCTGAGATTAAGGCTGTCATCACTAATACTGGCAAGAGTAATCTCAAGATCTTCAAGACTGGTACCATCTTGGACAGCAGCGCTGTCGAGAAGGTCACAATCACCTCCGGAGGTATCCTTTCCAAAACAATTTTAACTTATGGGCTTATATACGCATTGTTGCTAACGCGGTCTTAGAGCACATTGTTGCCTTTGACGGTATCCGTCAACGTATCTCTACCCAGAACTTGGATGAGGATGCCTTCCAGAGCATCCCCGCTGGAGAGTCCATCGAGGTGACCTTTGATATCGCCGAGGTTCACGATCTCTCCGTCGGTGGAAAATACGACGTTCAGTCTGCTGGTGCTTTCTCTTTTGCTCAAGAGGGCTCTACTGAACTCGTTGGCTCTGTGCCATTTGAGACCAGCAAGATTGAGATTGATATCGACGGCGAGGCTGCCTCTGCCCGCCGCCTTGCCTTCCACCAGAAGCGCACCCGAGTGCAGAGCGACTGCACTGGTAGCAAACTTACTGTTACCCAAACCGCTCTCCGCAACTGTGCTTCTCTTGCCCAGCTCGCCCAGCAAGCCGCCGCATCTGGCGCTGCAGCTAAAGTCACGGAGTATTTCAAATCTTCCACCACCAGCGTGCGAAACACCGTCTCCGGCGTATTCAGCCGTGTTGCCTCTGAGTGCGGCTCAGCCAGCGGCGGCAGCTCTACTTACTACTGCTCTGATGTCCTTAGCTCATGCAGCTCAGGAGTGTTGGCGTATACTTATCCCCCCCAGAGTCTCATGGTTTACTGCAACCTCTACTTCACAGCTCTCCCAGCTCTGACTCGAACATGCCATGCGCAAGATCAGGCAACCACAGTACTTCATGAATCAACACACTTGACACAAGTTAAGGGTACCGATGACTATGGTGGCTATGGATACAACTTTGTCCGATCCCTTACCGCTGCTCAGAACCTCAACCACGCTGACACCTATGCTCTCTTCGCCAACTCCATTTACGTTGGATGCTGAGAGTAATATTGGGAAGAATGAGAGAGCACAGTTTCAAACGTTGTTGGAACTTTATTCTAGGATTGGATAAAACGATTTGAATGAGAGATGTTATGGTTGGAATGAGATGAATGACCAACAGTGTACAGAGAGGCTTTTCTCCATAAATCAAAATATAGGCCTAGTCAATATAGCCTGATATTATCATTTAAAAAAATTATTGAATTTCACAATCTCCTGTTACATTCGTAAAAGAAATGTGGGCTTCCAGCAAGGCTCAATGATACTTCCAACAAGTCGTTTTCATCGCCAAGTTCTCTCTAATATGGCATTTTTAGCGTCACATTTAGGCGTGATTCGTCTCAGGACCCAACCCACACCAGCTGCCTACCATGTTGCCTGCCAGTAAAGAAAAGAGCTTTGATTACTATCTTTCTTGGGTTTATACGTACGTAATTTTTAAAAGAAAGATGTTAAAATCCTCTCTTCTTCTTCCTTTTGATAGGCAGGGTTTGACCGCGAAATGACCTGATATCACGGTTATCAGTGCGTATAGGCTTGACCCGCCGCAGCCTAAGATTTACCTAAGGGGATGCGAACAGGGCCACAGCCCAAGTGGCCAAAAGACTCATGCAGTGGGACGGGAACACGGATGTGAGATCTTCGTTCCGGCCCAATGGGCGGCTGCATCAGCCAAATGCCATCTTCCGCGACAGGTTCGCCAAAGCAGGAGGTGAGGGCTGTGCTAAGAGAGGCTGCAGGGGACATGAGAAAGTCCATTTACGGAGAATTATTGGTTATGGGAGGCGATGTCCAGCGCCTACTCCATATTGAGTGCTCCGTAGATACTTTGTAGAGTCATTCGGTTGGGGAGCTGGGCAAGTTCATGAGACGTTCAGCTGTACGGTGCGGTCATAAGGCAGCATCTTTTTGTCGCCAAAGTCCTTCATACAGGCATCAAACCCTTGGGCACCTAACGACAAATATTTTTTTTTAACTCACATGGGGGCGGATGATGAGCGCAGCCTTATTTCTTCTGTGGGCCTGTTCATACTACATTTCTAGTTGATTCTCAATACTTCTTATCTAGACTTGTACAAGTGTTGATTTCTTCGTTATGCAAGTGGATTGAGCATGGAACTAAACAGCCTTGATTTTTACAGGCCAATCAGACTGGTGGGGGAGTTTCAATCCTGAGGACCCCAAATGTCTTCACAAAAACGTCACCAGGGACCCCTCACCTGAACAAAAAAAATGATCCATCTTGGGTTCATGTTCGCAGAGCAGAGCCACATGAGGTGAGCAGACAGTAGCATCGATATCTATAGATTCTTCTTCTCCCGTGCTCTGCCGTTGCTGTCTATTTTTGTTCGTATTTTAAATTTAGCGTAGCAGCTTGCAGCATTATTCAAAGTCTCTTTGTTGGGGACACCTCCCGAGCTGAACCCCCGGAGCTGAATCTCACCAGCCACATCGCATCCTCCTTGTGCCTAGCTCACAGCATCACGAGAGCCAACCTTGTCTCGGGCTCCCTCTCGCACGAGCCTCAGCGAACCACGCTCCAGGTCTTCTCCGTGACCTCACTGTGGCTTATCACGGGGCCTCCCTGGCCGTCCCGCTCACCAGTATTTGGTGTTGCCCACGGCTCGCCGCTACTGGCGCCAAGTCCAGCAACCCCTGCGCAAAACTTGGAACAGACTGGAAAGCCAAGCGGGGCTCAGCACACAAACGTCATCGCTTGACCCGAAATCCACTTGGCCTACTCCAGAGAAGAGGGTTGTTTCATATAACCGGCTGGTCTTGGCCCTTGTCCTTCGTCTCACCATCTTCTTTCAACTCTTCAGCGACAGTAGCGAGCTTGAAATAGCTGTCTGAAGCCTGTGTCTTGTGTCTCTTTTTTCTTTGAAGCACGGTGTATATCGGACGGACAAAGAGAGTGATACACTCTTTGTTACTCTACTTTTCTTATTAAGACACACCTTGTCTCGGTGCTGTTCAACCTTTATCGGAAACTCATCCAATACTTCATTACTCCCGACTCACCATGGCTAGTCGTGGAGATCGCTTGGAACGGGATCGCCTCGGTGGCGAGAGGGACGGGCTACGGGAGAGAGACCGCTTTGTGGAGGAGGATCGGGTTTTCATGAGCGGCGGACGGGGCCGTGATCGCTCCGACGAGCATCTTGACCGAAAATACGGAAGAACATCGTACGAAGATGACATCGTTCGTGATCGCCGGTATTACGAAGATGATATTCGCTCTGAGCGCCGTTCTGAGCCTCGCGGAGAACCCTTTGACCGCCGCGTCGTGGTGGAGAAAGAGCGCGATCGTGAATACTATCGTGACTCTTCCCCGCGACGCCCGACGCTACTGCGCCGCCAATCATCTCTCGACACCTACGACCGCCGCCCGCTCCCCAGATTTTTCGACCAGCGAGAAGAGCTTCCGGCGCCGGCTCGCCGCGAGGATATTCGTCGAGAAGACATGTATCGTGAGGAGTACCGAGCTCCAGCATATACGCCCATTCCTCTTCCTAAAGCTCGGGGCTTGCCGCCACCTCGGCGAGTTGACGAGCGCTTCTATGAAGATATTCACGTCGAACATGACCATATTGAAGACAGTATCCCTCGAGGCAGTATCCCTCGAGACAGCATCCTTCGAGACGGCATCCCTCGCTATCCAGAGCGCATCGTTGAGCGGGAAATTATTCGAGAGAAGGAGAAAGAAAAGGAGAAGCGGAGCAGGAGCCGAGAGTCTCGTTCCACCAAGCGAAGCCACCGGGGCAGATCACACGCATCAAAATCTTCTACCCGGTCTTCCAGGAGCAGTAGCAGCAGCAGCAGCAGCGGTGGCACCACAGTCAAGAGTGCCAGGAGCACCAAGAGCGAGTATCCAAAGAAGGGCAAGACAAGAATTCCCGCCAGATTAGTGTCTAAGCGGGCCTTGATTGACATTGGCTATCCCTTTATCGAAGAAGTACGTCTTTCCGTTCGTTGGCAGACTACCGCAAGTAAGAAATCTAACTAAGTATTTATTAGGGCAATGTCATTGTTGTTCAAAAGGCTTTGGGGCAAGCCAACATTGATCACCTGCTCAAGCTCAGCGAAGAGTACAAGTCGAGTGAGTTGACTACTCCATAACCGATTCTACGTGAGCTTAATCGATGCTAACCTGAAACCTCAAAAGGTGAACTGGAAATAGCTGCCGCTCGATCTTCAGCTGGCGATGTTATTAGAGAGCGCAGAGAGGAGCTCATCATTGAAGCACCAGTGCCTCCACCCCCGCAAACGATTTACATTCCTGCTGCCCCTCCGCCACCGCCCCCCGTCATTATCGAAGCTGCCCCTCGTGACCTCCAATTGGTCGACAGGACGGTATACCAAGACGATAGGGCTGTATTCCGAGACGACAAGACTGTATTCCGAGACGACAAGACTGTTATATACCGAGACTATTCGCCATCATCACGAAGCCGGAGCAGCAGAAGCCGCTCTCACTCCCATCACCACCATCTTAGCGGCGATCTCCAATTGGTGGAGCGCCATCGTTCTCGATCGCGGAGCAGAAAAAACATCCGCTCGGAAATTAAAGCCCTCGAAAAGGAGCTTTACCGGTCTAAACGAGAGGTCAGCGATCGTGAGATCGTTCGAACCGAAAGGCTTCCCGATGGAGGACTTGCGGTATACGAGGAATCAATCGAGAGAATCTCGTCACATAAACCGCCGCGTCTCGAGAAGGACAAGAAAGGTAGGATGTCCATCAGCGTGCCGAAATACCGATGAAGGTGCGCCGCTTTTGCCGCCGCATGGCCATGATTTCTGGTTTTGTTATTCTTATCGAGCAAGGCAGCTGACCCGGACTGTGCAGGACCCTCACCTGGACGTGTCCGTGCCATGTTGGCTACCCTGACTTGAGCGTTGCGAGAAAGGTTCGAAGTTGGGCGCATAGACAAACGAAGTCACGAATTAATGAATGAATGGACGAAAGGAATTTTTTTGGGATATGCTGTGTAGACTGATTCGTATTTTCGGTTGGTGAGAATGGTTATCTTGGCTTGAGCTGATCGCTGAGCCTTTTTCTTTTATGTCCTATGGATTGGGATGGATATCTGGTATGAGGTCTATATAAATATGGATTGCATGTACCAAATAGTTGATAAATTGATGGAATGTTGTATTTCTACAAACCAAAGCGTGTCCTCACTTTGCAACGTTGGCCTTATTTATCCACAACAATCAATTCCATAGATTTACTTGTAAGATGCAAGATAAATAGAAAGTGAGCGTTTCAGTGAGTGGTATGTACAAAGTACCCTCTCCCAGCTTGCCTTAACCGATGATAACTACAAAAGATCCTTGAATGGGGAATGGCGTGATCTACTAAGCGGCTGCATTTGGATGTCGTTGGCTGTGGCAGTCAGATTCTTGATAAGTGAATACGATATGCCCAGCCTTGCGAGCGCGTAAATGATAGAAACGCGTGGGGATCGGGTACTGTAGACGTACCCCGCAAGGCCAGATAATTAGTATAAATCCTACGCGATCTCAAATGTAGGAGAATGCCTCAGATTTCTTTTGATGTTGTGTGTTTGTATGTGAGCCTTTATAGGCTGACTAGTGCAACAAGTGCCTACCTTTTTGTTACTGACGGCTGAAGACCGGCAGCTTTACCTTCATCATGATCATATCCAAAAGCGTAGTTGCCTCGGGCATTTTGCTCGCAGGAAGTGCAACCGCTCATCTAAGACTGCCGCCGTTCTTCACAGCTAAGCATGGGTCATTCGACATTTCAAATGAGCTCCAGCCTCGAAGTTTCGACTTTGGTGAACAACGACCATTGGCCGGCTCCAACGCAAAGACAGTCCCGTCTTTTAAAGCTGGACAGTTTACTCTGACGCCGCAAGACGATTCCACATGTGCTACATACGGTGAATCGCAGTGGACAGGTACAATCGATGTGACGGATTCACACCGCCTTTTTTACTGGTTCTTTGACAGCCGAAATGATCCTGCTCACGATCCTATCATCATCTGGATGAACGGGGGGCCCGGAAGCACCTCAATGATGGGACTCTTCAATGAGCTGGGAGCTTGTTGGCTCGAGCCTGGTGCAAACACCACCATTCCGAATGAGTTTGCTTGGAATAACAATGCGTCGGTGTTGTTCTTGGAGCAACCTGCCGGAGTTGGTCTCTCATCCCGCGCTGAGGGCGCGCAAATCCCGGGGCAGGATATCGACGGTGCATACGATTTCCAAGCCTTTCTTAACATCCTCTTCAAGGAGGTTTTTCCAGACCGAGCTCATCTTCCAATTCATATCGCGGCGGAGTCGTATGGTGGACACTACGCGCCGGTTTACCTCAATTACATACTAGAGTCGCGAAAGCTCAACTCTCGCGATGCGTTCTGGGGCAATATTTCCTCGCTGATACTGGTAGATGCCGTGATTGACTTTACTTCCCCTGCAGTGGGCGTGTACGAGTTCCTGTGCAAAGGTTACGGACACCACGGGAAGATTATGAATGATACGACCTGTGAGGCGTTGAGACTGAGTGTCCCAAAAACATTCGAGTTAGGGCGGAACTGCGATGCGAGTAATAATGGATACGAATGCTGGGGCATGATGACATACACAGAAGAGGTGATACATCCGTACTATTACGCGGAAGTTGAGGCAGGAAAGAGGAATCCGTTTAATGGTAGGTTGAAAACTCGCCTTTTACAATCCTGCTGGGCATGGGTAGCTTGCTAACGACTTTTACTTGCGCAACAGTTCACATTCCCTGCCCCAATTGGCCTTGGTGTGCAGACATCAGGAAGGGTAACATAACCGCCTATCTCAACCAAGACCACATCAAGAAGGCTCTCAAGTTTGACTCTTCCTTCGTCTTTGAGGATCTGGACATGGCAATTAACGGTGCCTATTCTTTATCCAAAGACCCTTTCAAGCCCACAACTCGCGAGGTTGCAAATATCCTCGACGCTTACCGCACTCCAAACCTGGGCGACATCCGAGTGCTCGTGCTGCAGGGCAACGAGGACTACATAGTTAACACGCCTGGCAGTATATGGGTATATGATCACTTGCGATGGAGCGGGCTAGCGGACTATCGACTGGCCCATTGGCAGGATCTGCCGGAGCGGATAGGGGCCACGGGATCGTGGAAGAGTTCCGGCCGGCTGGCTTTTGTGGCGGTGGACGGAGCTGGGCATACCGTGCCGGGAGATGTACGGGAGGGGAGCTATAAAATTGCGCAGGAATGGCTTGAAGGAGGATGGAGAGCGTAAAAAGGGTGCTGATTTACTGATATGTGTTGTAAGCACGTGAGCCGAGGTATATATATGTGCGTATGTAAGTTCTGCTCAAAGTGGTATATGTTGAGTGAGACAGCTTAAAGCGGTATATGTTGAGTAGACAGTGGTATCAAAGCCAATGAGATACAAGCACGAGACAAGTTACGAAGAAGCCGTTCCCCCGGTTTTTGGCTGATCCCGGCTAGATCCCTTAGACGTGGGGAAAGCACAATGATCTAACGTGGAGATGTGGCTGAACAAGGCACCGGTGCTAAATAAGCTCGGAGGCTTTTATGGACTCTTTTTAAACATGGTGATTTGCCCCTCACGCGCCAGCCGAGGCAGATGAATTGGGGTGATGTACGTGTGTGTCAAGTCAAATTCTAGCGGCGGGTAGTTGGATGTGAGACTTTTGGAATACAAAAGAGCGTTGTTTGCCACTCTCCGCTACTGTTTTGCTGAAGCCGTTGTGTCGCCTGGAGAGACTCGGTTGGAATATTGAGAATCGGAATCTCCAACTATCGAGGCGCCGAAGTTGCAGTCCTTGCGATTCCCTCAACTCAACACAATATGGCCATATTGGATGCTGCGGCAGCTTCATGGGGGCGCATAGTCGTAGCCTATGATCCCTACACCATCGACTTCGTTGGCACGCTTGTTGTTCAGTTTATCTTCTGGTGGATCCCATGCGTATTCTTCGTGTCCCTCGATTCTATTGCGCCGTCTTTCTCCGAGAAACATAAGATCCAGCCTGCGCCCAAGCAACCTTCCTCTGCCGAGATCTTCAACTCTGTGGTGGTTTGTATTCGCAACCAAGCCATCGTTTTTGCCCTCCACGGCGCCATGCTATACGCCTCTTTCGCCAAGGGCCTTCCTCCCAGTATCAGGGTCGACGCAAAGTTCCCCTCACCAGAAGAGTTCGTACGAGATCTTCTCCTTAGCATACTAGCCCGCGAGGCTCTCTTCTACAGCTCCCACAGGATCCTTCACTGGCGCCCGCTGTATAAGCGCTTCCACAAGACGCATCACAAGTTCACGGCTCCTGTGGCCTTTTCATCGCAATACGCCCATCCCGTAGAGCACCTCTCGGCTAATGTGCTACCCATTTTGCTACCACCGTTGCTGCTGGGGTCGCATATTCTGACCATGTGGGTGTTTGTGGCATTCCAGCTCATCGAGACCTCGACGGTGCACAGTGGGTATGACTTCTTTGGGGGAGCGGCGAAAAAACATGATCGTCATCATGAAAGATTTGACGTATATTTTGGCGGCATTGGGCTTTTGGATTATGTTCTTGGGACTGATGAGCGAGAGGGTGGGAAGAGAGATAAGAAAGATTAAGAAATGGGAGAAATAAAATTAGGATGACAGTTGGGCTGTACTGATGATTGAAGTCCAAAGACTTAATGGGCGCCGTGCTTTCGACAATTTGAAATCCGAAGTTGTTCAATGTTATCCGACTTATGTAATGAAGCTGTTGGAATAGACATTGAGCGTTCCAGATGGCTTCTTACGCTAATCTTCTGCATCACCTTGTACAATGCACAAGACGTCCACCCAGCGGCATCTGACGTGTTGCCAAATAATGTGTTTAAAAGAGGAATCTTCTAAGCACATGCATTAATAAGTTCAACTAAACCCTCTACTCGGATAGGACATAGCTACTCTCCTGGAGCCTATTAACTCCATAGGTTGAACTTTGAAATGGATGCATCTACTCTGTACCGCTTGTCTTTTCTCAACACTGTTATGCCTACTTATCTCTTTATTAGAAGTATCCGTGTGGATAATATAGTGAAGCCAATAGCCTTTTTTTCTTATTCTTTTGCTTGGAAAATACGATGAAACAGATATGAAGCGAATCAAGCTAGGTTCTAGTCCAGAGTTTTCGACTTTCTAGCTCCGGGGTGGCTATTAGGTGTAGCTTGCAATAATTGCAACGCTGGTCGAGAATTATCAGCAGTTCATGAACGCTTTCGCTTGGTACTGAGAACATGGTGCTCTCCCAGTTAGAGAAGATGGCATAACCCCGATACTATACCATAAGAAAAGGTAACAAGCACATACGAAGAAAAGCACTAGCGTCGCTCTCTTCTTGTGATAAACTCAACAATCGTATCTCTCACCTTTGCAAATAGCAAATCTGTTGCGTGTGAGCTATGCTCTCGTGAATAGAACAGCCGATTAACACCAAGGCTTTTATCATGAGGTGGCTGAGCTGCCCAGGTGCCTTGGGCTCCCATGCTTTGAGCCCAACGAATGCCTGGATCATTAGAGGCGGACATGAGCCGAGGTCCAATTCTTCGCTCGATCTTTTCTTTGGGCCTTTATTCCGTGTAGATGTAGGTTAAAGATTCTAGTGATCGTTGAACTATGTTTGATCATGGCTGGCATGCCTGTTATCAAAGCCATATCCACAAACGAACGCTAATCTTTAACGAATCTATGTTACATCAAGATTGACATATACGCCGATTATATTTCCCACAATAAGCTCGGTGTCGTTTGCTCCAGTCTTTATTCTCCAATTTGAGTCTTCTTTGACCCCATTGACTTCGAACGATGTTGGTGATACCACTCAAGATGAAAGTATGATGTAATTAACTGCATGCAAGCCAGCTATATGAATACGCTGCGGTGAACCAATTCTGCGGTCTGAATCTTTATGCTCGTTAGGGCTTATAGTTGCCCAAGTCTCGTTATATGCTTTTTCCATTACTCCCAAATCTATGCACCGACCAGTATGTAAGGGTATCAATTCGAAAACACAATCCCCCACGCAGTAAAAAATAACAACGTATGGTCTCATTCCTGGCATTCGTAGCTGATATCTTCCATACCTATACTAAAATGCCATTGGTGCCGCAGACCGGGTATACGCCGCCATCGTGTAAGACCATTGGTCCAAATGTTCTCTCAAATGAAAAGAAGAGGGCCAATGCCACCCACTAACCTTCATATACCTCACAGTTGATAGGAAAAGCGCCTGCAATGTAGCGCCTGCAGAATGTCAATCTCGAACCATATCTGACGAAACCCAAACGATAGTTGAAGTTAAAAAAAAAAAAAA
This sequence comes from Trichoderma polysporum, assembly GCA_030278935.1. Taxonomy (NCBI): domain Eukaryota; kingdom Fungi; phylum Ascomycota; class Sordariomycetes; order Hypocreales; family Hypocreaceae; genus Trichoderma; species Trichoderma polysporum. The sequence goes on from JARFTM010000022.1 coordinate 181,970, forward strand.
AGAATAAAAGGGAAAAAAAGGGAAAAAAGGAATCTTTCGTATAAAAACGCCAAAACTCTATGTGACAAAAGGAAACTCGAATTCTCCAGTGCTCATTGGAGCAATGTTAAGATCTTCCATACCCATGGGGGCGTCTGTCAAGATCTAGGAATGACTGCCACGTATCGGATTCTCCAGTGCTCGTTTGAGAGGTGTTAATGTCTTCTATATCCATGTGGATATCCTGCAAAAGCTGAGATGGGCTGCCATGCATCGGACTGCACTGATCAAACAAAAAATTGTGTGAGTGAAAAGATTCGTACTCAGGGCCTTGTACACCAGGCGTCGGCGCAGCGCGCTCAGCATTTGTTTGAGGCTGGATGGCCGAAGAAAATTGGGGCAAGTAGCAAGTTGAACAATTTTGCTGAGGCTCAGATATAGGGTCTGCCACCACGGCTTGAAAGAGAAGCTGCTGCTGCATCGGAAGGACCGTAGGAATAGTGAAATAATGTGACTGATATAACACAGTCTCAAAGTGTGGTGGTATTGGAGTGGGAGAAGGGTCTTGCCGTTCTATCTGGTGTCTAGGTAAGAACGATGCCGAATTCTCTTGGCTTAGAAGTCCGAGAGATTCGTCAAGAGTGTAAGAGCTGTCATTCTCAACAGACTTTAACTGGTTTAAAAATTCGCTCAGCAATTTTTGCTCCTGTGGCGAGAATAGCTGTTCGAAGACCCGTGACAACCACATACAGAATACTATTCCGTACAAGGCTTCCGGTTCTGGATATGCTAACCGAATACCGAGTAGTTGATCATACACGGGGGCCAAGCATTCAATGCCGTGATTTTCCATAAATTTGTAGATATTTCTCAACTGTTTAATTGTCAAGCAGTCGATGTAGGGGCCTGAGATAGGGTTCGCTTCAGGAAATAGAATTTGATAGATCCGTTCCCATTGCTGTTTGTGCGTTTTTGATCGATCACTGCGCCGTTTAATCTCAGGACATATGTCTGTGCCGAAGCAGAGAGCTGTAATTGACCGGCGCCGTCGAAGTGACGATGGGCTTACTCTTGCGCCTGATTTTCGATTTTCGCATTTATGAGGACAGTTCTTTGCATCATGGTGGACACTTCTCAGATGTTGTTTCAGGTACGGGATTGTACAAAGTCTCTGGAAACATTGGTGGTTTACCAGGTTTGGATACCTCATGGCATATGGGCAGATGAATGAGGACAGCAGATGGCAGGCTCCAGAATGGTGTTCTTGATTCATATCCGCATTTGCCCCAGCGTCCCAGGGAGTCTGAGGATTTTCGTCTTCGGCACTAAGTATACTGTGCCCATCGCCGCTGACGTCCAATCCCAAAGTTATTCGTTGATATTGTGCAGCGAGGCTTTCAACCATTTGCTCTACGCCGAGCTTCACGTCAAGTGATAATAGTTGTTCACTGAAGCTGAAAGTATGCTGGTATTCTTGAGAGCTTGGAGAGTGACTTGTGATATGTCTCCTATCGCCGTTTTGGAACTGATTAACTCTATTATCCAAGCAGCCATGCATGTTGAGGTAATCACACTCGATGGCCAAGTCGGACTGAGCCGCGAATGGGTGTGGAGAAAATGCGCCGAAATCGTTAATCCATTTATCCATAGAATACTGCGTGTCAGCAGAGTCTTGAATGCTGAAGTTTTCTGGCCAAACATCCATACTCGAGACATTGTTTCTGTCCGGTACCATGTATTGCCGATCAACGACTGGCAGACCTTGGTTCATTAAGACCGGGCCATCCCAGTCAAAAGAATCGATCGGCCTCTGGGAGGTCTCATTTCGCCTCTGAGACCGATCGGTCCACATTTGGGTAAGCCGCGCAACATCACCAAGATCTTGAGCGGGGGCCGTCTGCCATGGTGGAGAGGTTATCGCCATGGGACTGGCGGTATTAGATAAAGGATGAAGTTGGGCCATGGGAGACGTTGAAGCCGTCTGGTTCATCATGGCTTGATCCAGAGAGGTCGGCTGGATGCCATTTGCCCGAAGGGCCATCGGTTGGCCATCGTGGTTGATATGGGAAGGGTGGTGCGGATAGTTGAGCTGGTGCTGCCACTGGTGCTGATATTGCTGCCCATGCTGCTGCTGATACTGCTGCTGCTCTTGCGTATGCGGCTGTTCTTGTACGTATGCCTGTTCTTGCGCATGTGCCTGTTCTTGCGTATGCGTATGCGCCTGTTCCTGTTCTTGTTGTTGAGGGTGATCCAGAGAGAAGGTCGAGGGGAATTCCCCTGGGCGTTGATCCTCAGATACCATGGCCCGCTATTTGCGTACAGCGGGTGGGCAGCGCTATTGCCCTTGAAGCCTCAGGCGATTTTAAGTTCGGTTAGCACCCGTGGACAGCTGAAGAACTGAACGGGCCCGGGCCGTCTGCGGGTGATGCGGGGTGTTTTTTTTTTATCCCGTCGAGTCGAATGGCTTCTCCACCGCCACCCGCAAGAGGCGAAATGAGCTGGTGATGGTCTCACCAGGCCGAGAAGCTTGACTGCACCGGACGATTAAGCTTATCCTGACGAGACACTCCCTGGTCCGCGTCTATTTTGCCTCTTATATATATAGGAGATAGATTGAGCGCGTAAGGAAGGATGGCCGAAGGACTAAATCGCTGCAATCAGTGAGCCGGCCACATAGTTTTTATGCCCCTGTTGGAAAACCCAAGAAAAAGAATACGTACCGACCCACAGGAAAGGCCGGATCTCCTTTCGGGTTATCACTCAGCAGAAGCTCCGCATTCTCGCACTTCGGATTCTATACCTTTGATACGATATAAGGGGCCTTAGTATCTTGTTCTTTTCTACTCCGTATGATGGGACGTTCCCTGTGGCTAGACATAGATACCATTGCTAGTTCATCGTGATCAACCGGAGCCGCTACGTCTGCGATACACTTTCCTTGTCTTCTGGGAAACCCAGGTATCTTCCTTGGTACAACCCGTCGTTTGTGTTGGGGGGGAGTTTCCTTTTGAGACTGTGTACCTCGCATATATGATGTATTCGAAGTTTTTTTTGGCATTACTCTGGGATACGTGACGTGACGCCGCCCTTGTTCAAGAGCTGCGCCATCAGCTCCGTCCAAGTTGAAGACGGCAGCGAGGCTGTGTGCTTTCCCGTCAGCATCCAAGCTGCCCCACTCGGACTGCATACAGTAGAAGCTCGCACATGTTATTTAGGTAGGAACGTGAACAGCCACCAGTGAAAGCGATATCAAGTACTAATCTACGTGGTATACTTACTTGCTGCGCTGGCGTCGTAACCTTCAAACGGCCCAAGATTGGCTACGGCCGTGGCTGGTCAATGTTTCGACCCTCTTTTCCCAAGAGAGGCGGAGACGAGGAAGAGGATACCTCCACTGGCAGCACGACACGGAAGCCGGCGAGAATGCACTAGTCCATCGTGCCGATATGCGTACGTACTTTAGAAGCTGATGGCTTTTCCACTCACGTATCGGGCTACATGTACCGTGTGCCCTCAGGATTGGGTTACATGTAGTAGATAGTAGACAGACTACTGCTAGGCCCATATGGCAGTACCACCAAAGCAACGCTACCTTGAGCAAGACGGATACTTCTTTGTACATGGACTATACATTATACCTAGGTACTTACCTAGATTCTAATTTATGAAACACTTGTGTTTATTCCAGGTATCATTACCTCTAATACTACTCCGTACTAGGCTCCTCGATGTAAGGCATGGATCTCTCGGCATGTTTATAATACTCCCCTTTTCTCCGACCTTGCGAATCCCTCTCAGGAACAAACGAAAGGCCATGTGAATGAATTGAGCAACGGGGGAGACTCGGCCCCGTCATCACTGAACGGCCGGAGAGGACGGAGCACATCTCTTAACCTCCGGTTCATTAGTAGGTGCACAGCAACATAATCTCTGGCATACCTGGGTAGATTCAACGGCGCCACCCTCCATAGCCCACGCAGCCACAAATTGCTTTTGGGGAAACGGCCAGCTGTGTAGGTGGACATGCATGCAGCATCACGAAAGGCGGGCCGCAAAAATGCACCTTCCTACTAACGCTGCCAACGACTTCAACTAATCTGTAGCTCAAGGGGAGAAAAAAAGGCGCTCTTTGTCTACATGAGGTATGGTAGCCAGCGAATCACGGACTGGAATCGGTCATTGGACGCCTTCTTTGTTAGGCTGCCATTCCCAAGGATTTTGCTCCAATCTTCAAGCAGGGTCATTAAGGAAGCTTATGCTTATGTACTAAAGTATTTTACTACCGATATTGCCATATTGCATCCTTGAAGAACATTGGCTCCTTTTGCATACTTGAGGGCCATAAATAAACTGCTTCTCCCGCTCTACTTGACTTCCCTGCGGTTTAACAAGCATGGAGAAACATTGAGAAATAATTTTATCTTCTTCTTCAGCCATGTTGTAGTTATACAATTCTACGGCGGTCTTATAGTAGTCTTCCATCTCAATGAGGAGAGGTATGGATGAGTGGTGGGCAGAGAAGGTGGCGAAGCACTGCTTAGGCTAATTGCACGTCGCGAGCATTGAGCTCGGGTGTATTCTAATGATATCATATTTGATGTGATGCAATGTACAAGTATTGATGAAACTGAAGAGCCTGCCTCTCTTCTGGGGTGGTGAGTCGCTTTGGGGTGGTGAGTCTCTCCGGGGTGGTAGTTGCATGTGCCTATCCATCGATCTCCATTACGTGCAGCTAGCAGACAGGAGGCTGAATGTCCCATTGGTAATATCTCATTGGCCGATCTTAGTCCTACTTAGCTTAGAGCAAGTAAGAAGTAAGAGACAGTGGATGAGGCAGTGAAAAAAGAGTGGGTGGATGCCCTTATTGGGCAGCAGATGAGGCTCTGCTCTATGCTTATCTCATCGCATATGTGTCCAGACTATAGAATGTCGCAATCACAAGCGAGCACTCTGCAGCTTGTGTCTCTTCACCGATATCGGATACTTTTCTCTATATTCTTATATTCTTCATAGAGGAACTACTAGATATTGTCTATTCTACGTTAGGATATAGCGCTACTGGATCTATCAGAATCTAGTCGAGATCATCTGCCCATTCTGCTGGAGCTACATAGGCTCCATCTGGGCCCAATGTTCCCGAAACAAACCTAGACATCGATGTTAGTGATGGCTTTACGGACGGAGAGATTGACAAAAAATACTTGGTGTGGCTGCCTCTTGCAGCGAGCTGGCCCTTGCTATTGTAAAACTGCACTGATGTATACGCAAGCGTCTTTCCAACTATGTTTGAAAGTCAGAATGTTTAATTACAATCGTCAGTTCACGAGCACAAGTACATACTCTTGTCACAGATAGCGGTTCCTTTGAGAATGTCGCCAGGTCGACCACCCGGACTAAGGTATGTGACTAGGTAGACGGCGTCAATACTATGGCTCGCTAGGAACGGGAAAGTTATCACCTATTACCATTCAAATCGGTTGACACACCGGTTGCGAATCTTCCTGTAGAAGCGACTGCTAGGGATCCTCCAAGATCGACAAGACTGGCTATAGTTCCACCATGTATGGTCTGAAGCCGGTTCTAGGGAGAAAAGTTAGACGTTTCGAAGGATATTGAGAGGAGCCACTCCTCAAGGTGGAGCAATTTACTGTATGATCTTTATGAATGTCAACTTCAAAATCGACTCTACCCTCAGAGGCATTTATTAAACGAAACTAAAATTCCTGTGAGCATTAAACGAAGCTGTGTCCCAGTGGAGGATGCCTATACATACTCGGTCGTGAAGCAATCTTGCATATTGTCAGTATCCCTTCCGTACTTGCCAAGGTTCCCGAGTTTGCTCATACCTGGGCTCGAGGCCGGATTCGGCCATAAAGGACCGCATTACAGCCCTTGTAAAATTGAAAGGAGAGAGCTTTTTGGCCATGATGTCCGTCAGCTCGATTCAATCGATTGAATATCTTTATATGTTGTTTTTGGAAGTATACCCGGGGCTCGGCTACAAAGCGGCGGCCTTGTAATAGCCGAATCCCTCACTGAGACGGAACGCTACTGGCACTGCTAGCGAGCCAAACGTTATCGCTCGCTATCTCAAGTGGTTATCCGATGATGCGCCGAGCATCATTCGAACAGAGCAAACTTCACGCTCAACAACCTCTAGATCTTAAAAATCCGGGGCCAACGCTGCAGGCTGGGCTTTCGCAAGTCATGCGATAGCCAACACGATATCCATTCCTCCTCGGCGGACAGCAGCCCCGTCATCCGCACTCGCCCAAGATGTCCAGCAACCCTTCTCTCCACCTCGCCGAGTACCTGGAGAGGCTGCCTGGCACGACCTTTAAGAAGTTGTACCAGCAGCCCTCCACCGCTTTTGCGATTTTTCGGCGCATGCTGCCGCATCTGGCCAAAACGTTTGTCATGAGGATGCTCTTCATGCCACAGCCCATGACCCTGAACGATTTGGACGTCTGGGTGAAGCCGGAAGCCAAGCGGTTAGACCACCCTGCCATTGTCACCGTTACCTGTTCACGCAGCCACAGTGCCTAACATCAGCACAGGAAGAAGGATCAATCCCTCTCCATCTTGAGAGGCCTTCACATTGTCCAAATCTCCGCCCCGTCTAAAGAAAAGCCGCAAGAGATCCAGCTCATGTCCAACTTCAAACGCTCCCTCCGACTCGCTCTCACCGGAGGTGGAAATCACAATTCCTTCGGCGTACCTTCATCTCTCCTCATCCCACCCGAGATCGACTTGGCGTTCCTCGATCGATACGCGCGTAAGAAATGGGAAGACGTCCTACATTTTGTTGTTTCCAGCGTCGGCTATAAAAGCGTGGGCGATGGCTCCGGACCGAATAAGGGCGTGAAGGAGCTTCTCATCGCGGGCAGACTAGTCGACAGACGACCGAATGGAAGCTTAGGCATCACCCAGGCGGGCTTCACCTTCTTGCTGCAGGAGGCAAATGCGCAAGTCTGGACTCTGCTTTTGCTATGGCTGGATGTTTTGGGCAATAACAAGGGCTCGGGATTGGATCCTGTCGATATGCTTTCATTCCTCTTTATGCTTGCTAGCCTAGAGCTGGGGCGGGCGTACGACACGAATGCGCTGACCGAAGAGCGGAGGAATATGCTTCCTTCTCTCGTTGACTTCGGCCTCATCTACATCCCCCAGCACAAGCGCTCTATGTTCTTCCCGACCAGACTAGCTACAACCCTCACGAGCGGAGGAAACAGTCTGCGAACAATCAGCGAGGGTGTCACAGCTGCCACCCAATCAGCCCAAACATCGCAGCAGTCTCAGGGCCCCCTAGGCGGCGGCGGAGAGCAAGCGCAAGCTGGCAGCGTCGTCATTGAGACAAACTATCGCCTCTACGCTTACACCCAATCTGCCCTCCAAATAGCCGTCCTCGCCCTCTTCGCCAAGCTCAATATGCGCTTCCCCGACATGGTCGCCGGGCGTCTTTCTCGCGCCTCTATCCGCCAAGCCATCAACTTCGGCATCACGGCCGACCAAATCATATCCTACCTTGCCGCCCACGCCCACGAGCAGATGCACCGCACCGCCGCGCTCACCAACAAGCCTGTCTTGCCCCCCACCGTTGTCGACCAGATTCGTCTGTGGCAGCTCGAAAACGAGAGGATGAAAACGACGAGCGGGTTCCTGTTCAGGGATTTCACTGATGATAAAGATTATCTCGACACGGCGCGCTTCTCTGAGGAAATTGGCGTGCTGGTTTGGAGAAATGACCGTGCACGGATGTTCTTTGCCAACAAGCATGAGCAGATTAAGGATTTCTTAAAAACGAGGAAGAGATCGGAATAAGTTTTTTTTTTTCCAAAGTCTTTCTCCCCTATAACATCATTTTGCATCGTTTGGCGGTCTACACTATACTGAATTTATTTTAAATGGGCGTCTGGCGTGCCGGGAAATTGGACATTGAGGTGGTAAAATTTGATCAATTGGAGCCCCAGATGGGTGCTCTATATATATATCAGGACAGAAGAGTACAACAAGTAATTCGTATCAATAACCCGTTTTGCATAAGCTCTCTTGAAACCTGTGCGTACATTAAGTCTACATTATCATCCAGGCCCTTCCAATTCTGTCTCTCTTCAACAAGCAGCTTAGCATCTGTACTTCTCCAACTCGAGCAGCAAACAGCCAATTCAAACTCAGACGCAGGTCTTTTCGATGTATCCATCCCAGGTCTCATTTCCAGTTCAATTCCAATTCCAACATTTGTCTCTGGATCCATTACATCCCAGCTTTCCTGTACGAAGAAGGGGAAAAAAAAGAAAACATTGCCAAAACCCCCTAATTTGGGCCAAACGCCACATTACACTTTTCAACAAATTAATTTGGAGAATTATCAATCCAGTTTCATTATGACATGGTGAGACGCTTTCCCCGTGATGTCCTACCAGTGCTTCCAGAGAGAAAGCTCTTGCTCTTATTGTCATGATTATAAGAGCCGTGTCGTAATCTTGTCAGGCTGTGCCTTTCACCCTTTCTAATGGCCGAACTGCCGAAAATCTTAGCCATAAGGCCTTTCTCCTCCATAGAACCACCCTCGGGGAGCAGCGAGGGGCGACCATGTCGGCGAGCATAAGCCTGCTGCCAGACATGCAAGGAGCGCCTTGCTTCAGCTGTGTTGCAAAGAGAATCGAGGTGATCGAATACACGGCGGCATCGTGCGTCTTCTTCATTTACAGGTGACACGTTAGACGATGTCATGAAGCTTCTCAAAGCGGAAGTAGTGGTTGAATTGGGAAGATGAGATGCACGCTGGTATAGACTGCTATATGGCGTTTTTGGTCGCGCCGAAAAAGAGTCGGTCAACGATTGACGAGATTCGCGAGCATCTGCGGCAAGATTTTCTGACGAAAATCGATCATGGAGGGCCATAAATCGACCAGACCAGTATGCAGAAGATTGTGCGATGCTTACTCGCATGGAAGGGGACCCAGGAGTACAAGACTGGGCCGATTTGGCAAGCGATATTGCGGATGGCTGCATCAGGTTCAACTTTGAAGGGTTGGAAGGAGTTGCAATAATTCCAGCAGAATATGGAGATGTTTTGGAAGAGGGGTTATTGAAAGCAGAAGTGTTGATAGAGCGAACAGCCAATGATGGCCGAGAGATGGACGTTTTCAAGTCGTGAAGGGCACTCATAGTCCGAGATTTTGGTAATTTGCTAGCCAGCCGGGGAGTTGGTGGATCTAGATGGAGAAAACCATCAGACGTAGGAGGGATATTCTCGTCCTGCTGAATGACAGTTGGTCTTGGAGCTAGTGAAGCTATCGATACTGTCTTAAATGATGGTTTAGGGATAGATGAAGTTGATAGCAAGCTTCTGCGCAGTTTCCTCGGTGGCTTTGGGTTAGAATAGATCTTCTTGATGGTTGGCGTCGTAGAGATATCGGAGCTTGCAACAGTCGGGCTGCTTGCTAATTGTTCATCACTGTGAAAGCCAGCCGAGACACGCCTTGAAGCTTGCATAGGCGAATAATGGTGGCCTTTGGGAATTGAGCCTAAGCTGTCTATTTCACAATCTTTGATGGCATCAACAATAATAAGCCTCTCGCTTCGGATAAGATCGGCACCTCTGGAGTTTTTGACCGGACCTATGGGCGCAGAGATGAGGGGTCGTCTATTCTTTCCTGGTCCTCGCATATTGTTCTATTCGTAACAATAGTCGTCAAAGAGTGAAGGTTTCGACGTGTTTGAGCGCTTGCAGTTTAACAAAAAGAAGAAGAACAGGTTCTAGACACTATCGTGGGCGCCTAGTAGAGGTCGAAGAAGAGAGAAGAAAAAAGCATGAGCAGAATAGCTGTCTTTATCGTGCTTAATCTTCTCATGAGCTGCCCTGTCTTCCTCAAGAGCTTCCTGTTCATAGCAGCGAGCAACTATATAGACGAGTTGGGCTAGTCAATATTGGTCGCGGGTGATCTGCTGACACGACAAGATACAATAGAAGAGGAGCACCGTCGCATGTGCAAAGTTTCGAGAGACTGAATAGCCAAACTAATATGATTATGATTCGAAGAGAAAAGCCGGGACTAATGACTGGACAACGAGCTGTCAGGGAATCAGTGGTGTCGTGCTATCCGACGAATGTGTGGCTTGCAGCAACGCCAAGTTATATGCCCGCTAAGCGACACAGCTGAAAGGCAAGAAGGGGTTATAGAACGACAAACAACAAAGAGAAATCCCATCCAGGACGCGTCTCTGTCTAGTGCGAGTCGTTTTGCAGTCAGACTGACGCGTGACTGAAGCAGATGCGAAAAGGCACTTTGGCAGAGGCTGGCATCTGGCAGGTTCCCGGCAAAAACCGCCAGCACTCGTAAATTCACCTTCCCACTCGCAGAGTCTCCGGCCTTGCGGTTATTCCGTTAAACATTATCCATTCCCACCAACAAAATATCCAAGATATACATGTAATCTCTCTATCCTTTCGATATAGTACAGCCCCCAATCGCTACCTCCCTTAAGGTATATTATCCATTGTTCTATTGTCGACCACCTTCCGTCTATCGATTCCATTCGTACCGGGATGCTTCCACCTCGGATATAGTGGTTAATTACTTCCGCCGATAACACTTATCCATCTCCACCTCGAATACTATAGAAAATCAGTCCTCAGTTATTCGTCCCACCCCTCGATCTTGAACCGAAAAGCAACGTCTCCTTCACCCCGAGGAATTTCGTTCCCGTTGGCGTCCCAAAGAGCCCGCTCAACATACGTGGTGTTGCCCTCGTTGTCTACCAGCAGGACCGTCTGTCTTTGCGTCCCATACATGCCCTCTTCAAAGCCAATCGACGGATGCGGGCTTGGTGAGACATCTGGCCTTGATTCCTGCTTGAGTTCTTCGACCGCCTCTCGGTCAACTTTTAGATCTGCCCATAAGATACGACCCTTAGCAGTGGCTTTTTGCATCTCTGCTCGATTGACTTCGTCCCCGATAGGAGGCACGAAGATGGTATGCCTCAGCGAGTTCATATATTCTTGCAGGCTTGATCCTGGAGGTCGCTCCGGCATGGATTCCGTATCGAGAATGGAGAACAGGCTTGCGATGAGATCGTCTTCGGCAGATTTCTTTGCTGCAGCTTCCAGCACCACTTCTTTCAAGAGACGCTTCCCTGCCGTTACCTTGGGCCACTCGTTGGGGTCGTTGTAGACAGTGTTGCTCAACCCCCAAACGCCATCCGGCTCCAATCCGACCAGCGGAACGTCGCTCACATCAGCAGCCCTGTTGCTCACAATCGCGATGCCTTCGTTATTTCGTCTTAATTTGCTGCATACCATCGAAAACCCCCCTACGCCCTTGACACCGCCATCTTGGACAAGCTCATCCACGCCCTTCTTTATTCCCTCGTCTGGTAGCCCCCCAAGCCACATATTAACCATGCGGCCTCGGCTTTTGATACCGTGTACTGGGTGTTCAGCGTCATCGTTCTCGATTTCCCGATAGTTTGTTAGCACAGCCAAGTTGCCGGTCTTGGTAATGCCTAGCCAAGTACCCTTTGCTGCTCTCTGGAGATCTCGCGAAGACAGAACCTCGCCGCCCGACTCTGGGTGCGTCCACCAATGTGGCCGCGACGTGGGCCGCAGGATGAACTCATCGCGATTGTCGATGAGAATTAGTGAATAGGCCGGGTGTGCCGTTGTAAAAAGTACGATACACATGATGGTGAATTTGCGCTGTTGTGCTGTGTGGTTTGACTAGACAAGCTGCAGGCCAGGCGAGTGCCGCCCAGAGTCGCTATTATAAGGTTGAATCAGCGATGCGCCGACGTCGGCGCTACGATGATGAGGCTTGTTGAACAACACACAAGACAGGTCCGATATGAGCGCCTCCTTTACGAAGTAATCATAGGGGTTTCGGGACATCGCCAAATTCAGGGATTGGTGCCAGCACATGCCACTGCAGACTCGTACTCACGTCATGGCCAGTGACAAGATCAAGAGCGCCGATGCAAGGCGTGTCATCGGTGGTCTGATGGGGCTGCGGAATCCGCCACCAACCGGCTTAGCTCATAAGACCCGCTGGTACGACTGCCGAACCTATGCGCTGACCAAACCCATGTGATCGGCTGGTGGTCAAGCAGCTCCATCATCAGCATAATCATTATCATCAACATATTCTCATAATGTAGTTTTTGTTTGGAGTCTACATATGTGCTGATAGATATCACAGTCGTTTAGACTAGTGGGCGGCCTTTCTGGCGATGGCTTTTGCTTCATCTAGCCTGTCTGCGTGGAGACAAGGTCGCACGCACAAAAGCCGACCCAGCGTCTGACGAGCTAAGGCCCCTACCACAGCTACAAACACACAGTATGTAAGTGCCTTGCGAACCAACTGAAGCTCTAACATGGCTCGTTGATATACTTGTAAATCTCTTCAAAGGAGATGTGGACATGTCTCCTGTTCAACAACGCCAGCTTCTTTTGTCTTAGTCAATCTGTGATCAGTATGCCCCCGTAGTAGTACGCGCTCGTCTCCTGCATTGCCAGCTGTGTAAGTAGCCGTGATGATGGCCTCGGGCAAGGCGATTCATGATGAGTCTATGTGTGGATGGCGGCAGTTCGGCCTTCATGTACAACTCCCTTTGTGCTTCTACTGCCTTCGGCAGCATGGAATGCATTTCGAAGCATCCTTTCTTTATAATTACGTACAATATGTCGTATTTCCTTTGTACATGTGGTTGGGTATGGTGGGCCCAAGCTCGAAGGGGGGTGGAGAGCCCGAATCCGTTTGCAGCTTTTCAGTTCCCTTCATACACTCGTTCCTCAGCTTTGTCATGGTTCTTGGAAGTTTGCCTATTCCGGCCAATCCCATTTTAACAATGCGCTGTCAGAAAACAATGATGCGTGTGTTCAACATACAAAGCAGTTTATCGGCGGATGAAAGAATAGTGTCTCCTACGAGAACCCTTTCTAACTCGCCGTCCACATTTACCCATCCGGCATTGCCTCTTAAACACAATATAAAGGTTGTATGAAAGAGAAAGAAAAAGAAAAAGGGAAATAGAAATAGAAATTGAAAGAGACGAAAGGATTTCAAAGCTGCGTAATTAAAGCTTTGATGCATGAGGTTCTTCACAAAGAAATTAGTTGCTATCATTAAACTCGGCCAGATTCTCCAAGGTATATAAGTGAGGTCCTGCTCGCTGCCTCGAAAGTATTCAAACAGTTCCGCAGTGCGCTTCCACGTCTACTGCTATCTACGACTGACATTACGCTACTAATACCATAAACAAACAACTGTCAAACACTTCACGACCATGGCGCCTATAGATCCCGTGCTTCTCCAAGAAATTTTGACCACCATAGGGCTTATATGCCCTTGGGGACGCAGGCCGAAGCCGCCAGCTGAAGTAACGAAGCCTTCCATATGGGAAAAGTCGATTGCCTTTCGCCACCCAGATCTTGGTGTCTCCGTCATTTTAGAGTGTCCGCCTCAGAAGAAGGATCACGGAGCACAGCCATACGACGGGAACGGCCTGGACAAGGCACCCCTCATACTAATTTGCGACGCTACTCTGGGTGTCAAACAATATGGCCGTACATACCCGGGATCTTCAAGGGGCAATCCGTTCACACTTGCGATTACCGATCCAGAGAAATTCATCAAATTCATCAAAGGCAAATGGCACCCGTATGAGGCATATGATAGACTCATCTACAATATCTTTGACAGTGTTTTTTACGACACGGATACCTCAACTTATCATATGCCCATCGATGTGCCAGACACGGCGTATCCTGCCTCCTGTGAGATTATCAAAATTGAAGTGGTAAACTATGATGATTAAGTTGCAAAACAAGCCATGAGACAAGGATGATGATGAGTTCGAGGGTGTTTGGAAGTGTTGGACTGGATGGGGTTTGATGTATTTTTATAGAGGGGATTAGGAACCTAGTTTCGCTTTATTCGTTCTTGTTTTTGTTTTTGTTTTGCTATTTTCTGACAGCTTAAATTGGACTTGTTGTAAAAATACCTTTGTTCATTTTTTTCTGCTTGTCCAGTATTTGAAATTGTAATCTCTCGTATAGTCGTAGCCCAGCAGCTCAAGGCCATAATGCAGAAAAAACACAGGACAAAAAGGAAACGAAGGCAAAATAAGACAGGATATTCATCCCTACATGGATTCATGGGGTGACTCGTTCCAATTTGAGTTCCTTTCACTTCGGTGATTCTGTGATTGTACAGTACCAAAAACTCTGCCTAGCTTGTTAGACATAAATTGCCACCCGCGATCTATTGCCATCCACAACCCAATACCGCCCGCAGCCCATCACATCGCTATCCGCAATATAGCGTCTACAAGTTTCACAAAATGCAGTCTCCAGGCAGTCTTCTTGCCTGCCTTACCCCCCGCAAAAATGCGTTAGCAAAAGCAACTCCTATTAATACCGCAAAAGCTCCAAAGATACATCCAAACATAAATGAATCCACTGTCCTCTTCAACTCCACTGCCTGCTGGTCTTCTTTTTCTTCTGAGTTGTTGTTTTGGGCCGCTGCGGTGGCCGCCTCGGTGGTCGCCTCTTCAACTTCTGGAGCGGCATCTGGCGAGTCGGCGATTGTGGGAGTGTGTTGATTGTCATGTACCGAATATTGATACTCGGCTTCAACACGTTGTAGGAGCAAATGTATGTCGCAATACACTGTACCTCGTTTGGCGATTTGACAGATACAACCTATTGTCTTGCAAATATCTAACAGTCGGTTAGTCTAAAATGTAAAATGGTCTTTCACGCAAAGGGGAAGGGCTGAAAGCTTACGAGAAGAGCATGATATAAGGTCATTGTTATCTCTCAAACCTTCGATAGGCATTTTGCAGTCTTCAAAATAGCACGTTGAGTCTGTTGACATTAGAAACCGGCTCATTCTGTGACACAAGATAGACTTACGCGTGTGACAAAATACATCCTTTGATCCCTTTTTCCCCAAACAAAAGCCGTGCTCGAGACGGCGGCCACATGTGTCTACTTCAGGTTAATGAAATCACGCTCGACCTTCAGGAAAGCAGGCGTAGCTCACGTTGAGGACAATACACAGAAAAGAAGGTTTCCCCGGTGACCTCCTTTCGATAACAACGCCCCTTACAATGGGATCTCGCGCATTTGTCGTAATAGGGCTGGGATGTATCATGTTTGCCCTCTCGGGCACTCCGCCCTCTTGGCCAAACCAGAGCCCTACTCATGATGGATAAGGGCGATTCAAGGAGTAGAAGGCGATCCGAGATGTAAACCAAAAATGGCCACTAAAAAGAGAGATGTAGAAAAACCAGAGCGAAGTGCGATAGTTTGGGATGCTCTCTTTAACTGTCATTCAGAAGGGAAGCTATACGTCCGTATATATACCTGCAAGCTCGCCTCTGTTCGGTATGCGTTTGCTCAGCTGCATTGGAATAAAGAAAAGTTGAAAGCTGCACATATACCCAGCCAAATTGCACGGTCCGTGGCGGCTTGGGGGGGAGGCAATATGCGGGATGCCATCTCCATGGCGCTCTGGTCAATTCATCGCGCCTAAGTCTTCGTGGCCGATGAATTTTCTTCTTATATCCGTAGGGGTAGGTAATTAGCCTCAGACATTATATACTACTGTATGCTTCCTTCTAGATGCCTAGACCGCCAAGTCCTCCACGATATACGTACGGTATTGACAAACGCAGATGATGCCCAAGCCCTCCCAGACCAGCAGTTACCCGATCTTTGCCGAGACGAAGTTCATCCATTCGATACTGCTGGCTGGGTGAATACGTCTCGTCGATATTTCCTTTTCGTTTGCTCCATGATGTTAATGGACAGGGCCGTGCAACACCGTATCAGCCACATCCATGGCAACCTTCCCCCAAGGCGCTCGTATACAGGAGGAGAATCCCCGCACTATTTGTACGTCTTTCCACAGAGAGAGAGAGAGAGAGAGAGAGAGAGAGATGTGTTCCAAGATACTGCAAACGAAGAGTCTCGTATATGAAGCAGGGAGCTGCTCACAACTCTTCCTGTTCAGCCCTAACAGAGATGCCACAGCTGCAGTACGGCCTGACATGCAAGTTTGTGAGACATCATAGCAACTGAAAAGTTATATCCCTTCCTTCCTCTTGCAGCCTTGCCAATTGTTCAATGCTCCCGTGTCAGCTTGCCAAAAGGCGTGCTCGCGTGAACTTTGCGTTTGCTTTTCGCTCTGTTTCCTTTTACTGACACAGCCAGGAACGGCACTTTGCAGACCGGCGGCATGATGCCTGGAGGATGTTCTGCAGTGACTGGTGCTGGTGCAAGTTGTTGGGACGATAATAGTCGTTTGTCGATAGTACTGAGTCACGGCCATGACCTCGTTTGCAAGCCAAAGCCTGTTTGCATTGCCCGTTTGCACTCGTATAGCCAGCTAGCTGAAGAGAGCATCGTTTCCTCCTCTCTTTTCTTTGCTAGAGATGGTCTTTCCCGTGTCGAAACAGATCACATTTCCTACGTCACAGATAGTTTCCCGGGTATTTCCCTAGACGGCGTTTTATCACCTCAACACCCCAAATGGCCATAGCTTCCTGTCTTATACGCCGTGAATGATGAAGATAGCCGCGATCGAGTCAGTGGTTTCGTATAAACAAGGCGCCAGCGATCAAACCAACTAGTATTAATCCACCAGGGCATCCTAGGACCATACTTGTACCAAATTACGCACCCCGTACTCTGTATCTACTACTCTGTAATCGCGAGCAAGTTGACATACCAGACTAATTGCCTGGCCAAGGCTTCATGTTACTATCAGTACTTGCTGTATTCCAGTTCCCGTGGAAGGGCAGCAAAAGCATTGGACCAATCAGCAAAGATGGACATAAAACACCTGCAGGGGGAGTAGAGCTTTGGATTACCAAGCAATCCAGGCCACAATAGGCAGTGAAGAGCTGCATGCCGTTGGTGTATCCTTACCTCGGTGGGTAATTGGTGGAAATTACAAATGCATCCAGTGCTTGCTACTACTTCGTACATGCACTCAGATGTGACAACACTGATATACCTAGGTAGGAGGAAAAGCAGCTAGTAAAGCAATTGAGCCCTGATTAATAACCCATTTAACCTTGAAATAGCTATTTAAAAGCATAAGGAATTCTTCAGCCCTATTTCATCTAATAGTCTACATATTGTACAACACTCACTTCACATGTACAATCCTGCCTCTCACCACCCCAACAAGCCCAATCTCTATGATTAGTGAACAAAAAGTGGACCTCAACCCGTCCTCTCAGCCAGTTGAGCCCAAAAGAAATCCTTTGAGCCGCTAGATGGAATCATGCCCCTGAAGGAAATTCCCTTTTGGGTCATCAAAGTCCTCTCTCTCTGTTCAACGGTATATTAAGGCGGCCGCTTGTTCCGGTGGTAACGCTAAGCAGGACCAGCTTTAATATCAGCAATCTTTCCGCTGCATACTTCGTACTCCGTCCCTATAAAAGTAGTTCCCAGACTAGGACTTTTGATATCACTAATAAACGCACCGGCACTCACTCTTTTCGGACGATATCTTAAATGAAAACTACCCCTCCCCCGCACTGTAATGCATCAGCCCTTTTGAGCACCTTCTCCCGACGAACCGAGCGCGATCTTCGCTGCAAGAGCAACATACCGTAATAAATAGTCCAAGACCCGGCTTCAAGCATTTGGCTCCACTTCGGCACATTATCTCTGGGCCCCACTCGGGTTCTTCTTCTTTTGGCCCCGTCTTGGTTCAGGAGGGAACAACTACGAGAACCCGATGGAATGTAAACGCTAGTCTTTTTAGTATATATTGAGCGTCCTTTGTTGGGGGCGCAGAACTTCAAAGGAGCAAGTTAAATGCACAAGCAGGGGGAGGTTTCAGCCGTTTGCAAATGCAGGAGATATGATATAGGTAGGAAGCGGGAAGACAACGCGACACGGCCGGAGAGCTTAGGTAACCGTGAAAGAGTCTGTTGAGAACCCCCATATCTGCAACTGGGGACATACGCATACGAAGACCCTTGCGACTTTCCTCTCTCTTCCTGTTGTCTTTGGAGTCTTTGCGCATAACCAGCATCGTTTCATTCTATTCCATTCCATCCATCATGGCTGAAACTCAGCATCAGCCAAAATGGCGGACATACCGGGGCAGCTGCCACTGCAACGCCTTCATTTACGAAATCGACCTCCCTGAGGTGAAAACCATAATAGACTGCGACTGCAGCTTCTGCACCCTCAAGGGCAACCTATACATTTTAACCAACGAGGACAACAACTTCAAGGCCATCAAGGGCAGTGAGGAGAAGCTCACGTCTTACACGTTTGGGCCGGAGACCAAGATCCACAAGGTAGGTGTAGTAACACGCGCAAACGTTATAATAGATGCGTGATGGGCAAACCGGGGGGGATCCTGTAATAGTTCCATACTAATATCGGTATACTGCTGCTAGTTTTGCCCTAACTGCGCGACGAGCATAATTTCAAGGATGCCCAACGGCCCTCCGCATTTAAAGCTGCTGTTGAATGTGAGCCTAGCAAGCCCCGTCTGCATAATATAGTCCCCCCCTTTTTTACTAACAAAGACCAAAAAAAAATGAATAGGCACGAGCAATACCAGATATCGATATCAAGTCTGT
This sequence comes from Trichoderma polysporum, assembly GCA_030278935.1. Lineage (NCBI taxonomy): Eukaryota > Fungi > Ascomycota > Sordariomycetes > Hypocreales > Hypocreaceae > Trichoderma > Trichoderma polysporum. The sequence goes on from JARFTM010000022.1 coordinate 200,561, forward strand.
AGGACGAAGAAAGTAAGCAGGGAAAAAAAGAGAACTATACCCATGGTGAAGAATCTACAAGAGTAACAACCTTTTGCAGCATCTTCAATTCCAAGATTGGCCCGCCGTATTCACCTCCCGAGCACAAGGGACATGTGCCGGCCGGTGTTGAAGGCGGCCAACTCTACACTGGAAGCTGCCATTGCGGAGCCATCACCGTTGCGCTGTCGTGTAAGCCCTTGGACGAGTCTACCGAAGAGAGGGTAGTAGAATGCAACTGCAACATCTGCTTGCGGGTAAGTTCTATAACCCTCCATTCGTGCAATTTTTGGTCTCCTCCATGTTTTTGTTCGTCCGTTACTAAGTCTCGAAAACATTACAGAACGCATACGTCTGGTTCTCCCCCAAGCCTGAAAACATTGTTGTTTCAGGATCCGAAGATGCCATATGCCGCTACGTATCTGCTGATGGCCTGACGAGCAAAGAATTCTGCCGCACCTGCGGCGTCAACGTGACAGGTCTCAGGAATCAACTCTCCGAGGAAGAGGTACTGACACTAAGTGAACATGCTCGCCAAGTCTACCGGAAAGGCAGGGCAACTTATCCAATAAACGTGCGTACGCTGCATGGAGTGAACGTGGGGAAGATAAAAAAGATAGTGTTTGAGCGCACGGCAGGTATACCATGCCGCCTACATATGTGAAACCCTGAAAAGGCCTTGGGAATGAGAGGGGACTGGATATGTATGATGATGCGAGATAATGTAATAAGGAAATAGACTCTAGAACATCTCACTGTAACACTTTCATCCGCGAGACGCCACGTTTCTGCTTGCTTCGGGTTATGTTAAAATTTCACAAAAACACAAAGCGTCAGCTATTACATATCTGAGGTCGCCCAATGTTACGTCGTAACTAAACCCATGATCTGTTGAAATTTATAGATGTAAATTCTCAAAAAGATGGCCTAGTCATCATATACGACGGAAAGCAATGCATACCAGCGGACAGCAACCGGCGCCATGTCAGACGCAAACTCAGTTGTGGAGTCTACGAGACAAACAAACTTCATAGAGCATCGTAAACCGGTTCATCCGCTCTGTTCGCTCTATTCTACTTTGTAAGACGCGGTACATCTTATGAGTTTGACTCCCATCATTGAATCGTTATGGAAATATCACGGGCAATCAACGACAACTTGCAGATCAACTTGTTAGAGGCAGCCACAGTACGATACTTCACGCAGAAATCGATAACAAAGAAGAAGAAGAATCAAAACGATGCGTAAGGATATAGTCTTCCTCTTCGTCTAGGTCTGACAATTTCAGTACACATCCTTTATTGCTCTTATTAATGCTGTCGCCCGCGCGCAGGCATCTCGGGTCATCAAAGAGGGGTTCGATGCGACATTGGACCGCGAGTGTGCCCGCCCACGCGGGATGATGGGACTGACAACGACGAATCATAAGCACAGTGGTTGCATTTGCATCCAAAAGATGTCGCTCAAAGCTGCTGACTCGACGGCGGCACAGCTGGCCGGAACAAATACAAGAAGGAGATGCGAAAATCAATATTTTCTTTCGCAGTCTCGACCAGAGTGGTTCCCATTGATATGTGATGGAACTTGGGCCGTGGTTCTAGCACATGCAATTCAGCCAGCTGGACAGCTGCACTCAGCAGCCCACACAAAGCTGCATAGTGGATATCAGTCCACCTTTCATTGAAACCAAGAACAGCTCGCTACCAGGCTTGCCATGACTATCAGATGCAGTTAAAAAAAAAGCCTCCTCCTTGTTTGAGGCCCATCGTCCCGAGGCCGTCCGGTGCTATGCGATATTGAGTATCGTCCAAGTACCGGGATAATGGATCTATACCGCAAAGGGTACTTGCGATATACGGGGACTCGTGATTTGCCACTCGGGCAGTACTGCAGACGGTTATAGTTGTTGACGATCTGCCAACTTGGAAGCAGCAAGCAAAAGAGAATCCTGGCTGAAGCAGTTAATTAAGCCAAATGCGGCGGCTGCAGTGACGTAGATTTAAAAGGCTAGGATCACTTCCCCGGATTGCCCCGCTTGCTTTCCAGGAATGGACGAGGTACGTATCCCTGGCCATGCAGGCTGTTTCGTTCCGAATAATTTCGTACGAGCTGGCCACCTTGATTGAAGCCTGCGGGCTGAGCCATCAATGGTTTTTTGCCACAACCACAGCCCTTTCGGTCTCGTGGGGAGGCTTTGATCCAAAGAATGCCTTGGTTGCGGCCATCCGTCATGGTTGGCCAGTGCTTCGACGATCACCTCCATCTACTGGACACATCAGGGTCGCCTATATTCGGGCTGCTTGGGCTCCCTCTTGGCGCTTCCACCTTTGCCTTCTGTCTTTACAGACAGACAGATGAACAGACAGACAGACAGACAGCTGGATGCTGCCCATCTTTCTCGTGCAGAGTGACTGCCCGTCGCCACTTGAGTGTGAGTACTTCGTATGTGTGTGAGAGTGAGAAAATCGGCCGGCTGGGACGGGAAGAGACTCGACACGACTCGACTCGACTCTGTCCAATGAGTCGTTGCTGGAGGCATATATGACAGGACGCGTAGCAAAAATATTACTGCGTCGAATTAGTCGTAGTCCATCAAGTAGCGCAAGCGGTAATGACAATCTGCAAGCTCTTTTGACACCAGCATTTTGATAATAGCTTTTCCCCCAGCATCCTTGCCGCCACCTTCACTCGCTGCATGAAGCTTCCCCGCACGTCTCGAGATTTGGTGTCGCCCGCTGTAGCGCTAGCAGGACCAGAAAAGAAAAAAAACGAACCCTAAACTCTGACTATTCCCAAGCCATCCAATGTCTTCTTTGCTTACTCCCGGTACTTTGTACTCTGCCTGTTTTTAGGCTGCTATGGGCGTGGGGGATTGGCCTTGGCTGCTGAGATGTGAGCAGTTTCCTCCTCCGCTCCGGCATCGCTTTCATGTTTTGCCTTTTATTTTATTTTTTGGCTGGGCCGAGATGTCATGCGATGCACCGGGAGACGAGGAGTGGAAAAGCATGCCATAGATGGGGTCAGTCTCTCGTGATGGCAATTTCTACTTCCCCAGCTTCGGGAGTTTTCGGAGAAAAGGAGAATGAGAGCGAAGAGAAGAAGATCCCCATTTGTCCCGAAACTTGGAAGAAAGGTGTAGCACGTGCAAATCCAGTCCAGCTTCAGACTTTTAGCCACCACAGGCAAATATTGATTTGCATTGATTGGATTTCCCTCCATGTCAAAAAAATACACAAAAATAAAGAAACATCGCCCAGGCCCTTTCTCCTAGTGCCTCAGGGTCGCTGCGAGATGCGCCCCGCGGCCCAATCGCGCAGCGCACCCCATGCCCTGGAAGCAGATCCATGGAGCCCTGAGGAGCCCCCTAATCCCTGTCCGGTGTGGACGCCACTGCAGCTTTCTATCAAGGCGGCGCAGCTGGCCAATCCCACCACCCCAATTGCCCTGATGCGGCTCATGACAGATGGAAATGCGTCATCAGAACCGCGATAAGTTTTTTTTTCTAAGGTGGTTCTCCTCTGTCTCAAGCTCCTCTGCCGGTAGTACTCGTATGTCTCGACCTTTCTTGCTGCTTGTTGCCTGTATTACTTGTATGTATCTGATGTATAAGCCCATCTTTACCGGCCTCGCCAATCATCTCTCCGAAGCCTACTGCATCCACCCTTTTTTTTTTTCCCTCTCGGCCATGTAAGTTGGCAAATATCCAGCCCTTCCGGGAGCCCCAAGGCTGCCTTGCTTGGGCTGGATGCAGCAAGCCGTAGCAGGATCTCGTTCGTACCCCGTACTAGCAGGCCCAAGCTTATTTGTATTAGTCGTATTATAGTATGTAGTAGCAGCTGTAACCTTGGATTTACCAAGTTCCAGCCGAAAGAGGATCCCGTTTTCTTGTCACACGCTTGTGAGTCCCATCCCACCCTTTTCTCAGACACTGGTCTTGTTTGAACTATAATAAGTCCTTTCTCTTCCACACTCTTTTTGCTTTTTCTTCTTCATACTCTCTTCACTCATCTTCATTCTCTTCAAACAAAGCCAAAAAAAACATCTCTCCAGAAACAACATTCAAATCTCAAAACCTTCCTTTCCAACCAAATAAAACAACATGCCTGCCTACGAGTACTGTTGCCAATGCGGTGGCATGATTGTCATCAGCACGACCTGCACTGGATGCGGCCACAAACAGTGTGCTCACTGCCCCATGTGCTAAATAACGGCACGGCAGTCTTTCTCAAGACGAAAAATACTCGTCATTGACCAAGGTTTGTCTTTTACATCGATCCTCTTGGGTATTAGAGTACAAAACTAATACCGCTTGAAGAGCACCACCACACATCATGAAATCTTAGTCCAGCAGGCGTTAAACATCGAAACTCTTTTTTTGTACACGACTGAACACTTTTATTCTTCTTCTTCTTTCCGGAGCAGAGCTCCTGTGCGATACCCTTTTTTTAACGAGAGATTTTTTTACCTCATGGATTTTCACTTCTTCCCTTCTTCTTGGGCTATTAGGAATTTTATGGGCTACGGAGTGGTTGTTCGCGGGAAAACCGCTGTACTATTATGATGAGAGCAGACTGAATTCTCCTCTCTCACGGTATTCACACAGATTTGTTGGAATTTTCTTTTCTCTTCACATGAGTAACATATTTTATTCTATTCTCCGCCGGAAAACGAGAATCAGGCAGACGTTTGAGGAGAAATTCACGATCGAGATACCTCGAGCCCCCTTCCCCTTTGTGTCAGGTCGCTTTTTTTGGTTTACTGGGAACAGATTGGAATAGCTTAAGGAAATATCAAAAAAAAAAAAAAAAAGTAATAAAAAAAAGATTCAATAAAACAATCACTCGTCAGTATATATCGAACATGTCTTTTCATTCTACAGTCATTTCAACGACCAGATATCTACCTAATAATCACAGCTTCAAACATCTTTCACCATGAAATACGTCTTACTCTCCACAGGCCTCTTCTTGATCTTGAAGCCCTGCTTCTCGTAAAACGGCACCACCTTACCATTATCCCCCGCCACGCCGATCCAGACGCCCTTGCTCACGCTACCATCCCGCTGCGGCACGTCCTTGATGCTATCCACGAAGCTGGCGATGAGCTTCTTCCCCCAGCCCTGGCCCTGAAACTCGTCCAGCAGGTCGATGTGCATCGTGCCCTTGTACTCTGCCAGCAGGTCCGCGTTGCCGTCCACCAGCAGCAGGTGCGGGTTATACGCCAGCCGCGAGAGAACCACCTCGTTGACGCTGCCGTCCGGCAGGAACAGCGGCTCCTTGAGGTTCAGGTCGTCCGGACGCGTTACCTCGGGCGAGGCATCGAGCACTGCCGCCGTGTACGAGTCGTAGGCGGCCACGAAGGCGGCGATGTCGGGACATCCAATGCAGTATCCCACGGGCCGGCCGGAGCCGTCGTCGACCACGAAGCAGGTCGTGGGCGAGAGGTGCGTGTACTGGTGCGTCCAGATGTAAGGAGCCAGACGCCGGGCTGGCACGGAGGACACGAGAGCGGGGTTGAGGGTTTCACGGCACTGGGGAAGAAACAAAACGGTTAACGACGGTAGTAGGGGGGAGACGAAAGGGAAAAGACCGATGGATTAAAGGAGAGGTGGTTTTGTAAGTTTTTTTGCCGTGGCGGGAAGGGAAGCTTGTTGGTTGTCACCGTGAGACGAGATTTTGGGGTTTGACAGGTGTGATGGTGTGGGGGTGGCGGCGTGAGATGAGATGAGATGAGACGAGGCGAGACGGTTTGTTGAACTAACAATGTGAGACATGCCCTCGAAATCAGAGGGCTTGTACGGCCGAATAAACGCCATGGCTCAAAGGAATAACTCTGTTTCCAAACTTCTTTTTATTTGTCAGATCTTTCCCACGTAGATTCTGTCTCAGAAAACTACCGAAAGCCCGTTAAAAGAACAACTTACTAGATAGTTTAGCTCGTTCCGAGTTCGCAACTTCAAAAACCCCGCCTTCCAAAATAACCTTATTGGCGAATTGGTATGCTGAGAGGGGAAATACACCAAAGAATTGCAACGCAAAAAGCTCTTTGAAAAATTGCAGAAAGGCTATTGATGTATGCTTGTTTATTTTAAACAAAGGGCGGAATGTTTTTCTCAAAGATAAAAATAACAGCGTGCGGTGTCGTAACTTTTAATTTATCCAAACTAGGTAAGCTATTTCGTTCCACCTTACGTGGGGGAAGAGATAGACAAAGCAATCGCCCTTTTTTCCCCGATTCACAGTCCACAGCCACTGTCGCACTAAAAGCCCGTTCCCCGAAGTAACGTAGCTCAAGCCCTTTTTCAGCTCGGGGAGCCTGAGCCCATAACCCGATGCCAAGGGACATCCTGCATCATGGGTATTTCCCCGATCTCCAGATCAGACGGATGGCCACAGCTGAGTCTGTCTTCGTCTGGTGAGTACCAGAATTCGGAGTAATAGAACAAGCAGCAGTACCTTAGTAAGTAGTATAACTCCGAATTACGAACTACTTCCAGTGCAAAGAGCGGCTACACGGTTAAACAGGGAGAATAGGCAACAGCTCTTGAAATGCGTTTAGTCTCATTTTCCCATTCACCTACTTTGTACGCAGATAACTATCAGCTACCTATCAAGTAATACCAGTAGTGTGTTTTCTCCGCACCATCCTCATGTTGCTCTTCCTGTGCCCCACCCGTAATATCCCTTTCCCAATGTGGATTGCCATGTGCCAGTGCACTCTTAACTAGTCTCGTTTTGTAAGAGCAAATTCCGACGCCATGATTATGATTTATAGTCCCGCCTGATAAACTGTCCACCAGCAAACCGCTTCTCTACAAAAAAAAAGATCATAAGACGAAAAGAAAAAAAGAAAAAAAGAAAAAGAAAGAAAAGGTCTCGGAATCTCATATCCCCACATCAACACGTATTCCCACGTGTAGAAAGAGGGTTGAAGGGGAGAAGGAGAGAAGAAGAAGAAGAAGAAGAAGAAGAAGAAGAAGAAGAAAAGAAAAAGAAAGCAAAATATCAAGAAATAATCAGAAATAAAACTCAAAATCGCCCAAGCCATCTTTGGTATCGAGCAGCCGTTATAGTATTACAAGTCAATGTAGTGGTGGAGGTATCTTTGTCGTCTTTCACTCGTCGTTTGCCTTAGTAGGCTAAATAGGAGACCCAGAACTGGTAAGTGAGAAGGAGCTGTCAAATGCAGCGCAGTCATGCTTCAAAGAAGAAGAAGAAGAAGAAGAAGATGAAGAAGTGGGGGCGATCTTAGATGACGCCGCCCGGAAGAAATCTACCACCGGGCATGTTTCCCTGGGGCATGTTTCCCTGAGGCATGGGTGGTGGTCTGATGCCGTTACTAGAAGGGTTGTTTCGAGCTCTCAGGCTAGTACCTTCGCTCGTGGCCTTGCGCAGCTTCTGTCGGCGTTGAGCTAGTGTGTCATCGTCCGACTCGTCGTGGCTAGGGAAACCTCCGGGAATCCGCGACGACGACATGTCATCCTCGCTGGCCCGGCCTAGGGCATTCTTGCGTCGAGGGTTGATTGGCGGGAGCGGAGGGGCGGCTGCATTCGAAAGCAGGTTAGGCGTGGATGCTGTTGCCCCAAGCAAGCTGCCGGTTCTAGATCTTGTGCCCATGCCGACGGGAGAGGCCATTGGGGAGGGCTGTCCAGCCTCATAGGGACGTTGTCGGGCACTTGGGGGGCCATGTCTCATGCCTGAGGCGCTTCTAGCACTGCCAGGCGGACTGGCCGGGTTGTACTGATCGTCGTATGCGTTTGATCCGTTTCGCAGTCGCATTGGTCGAAGGGGTGGCGGGCCGGTATTGCTCGTTTCCGATCCGCTCCTCTCTCGCTCTGAAGGAGCCCGCGATCCTGCTCGGGAGGTTGCGCGAGAACCACTGCCATGCCTAGACTCATCACGCGCCTTTCTGTTAAACATGGCAGGTGGTGGACCACCGGCGCCGATGTCATGGGATCCTACCCGTGGACCCATTGGAGGTCGTTCGGAGGGCCGCTGCATTGCTTCTAGCTCCTTCATCTTCTGAAGCTCAAGGCGTGCTTGGCGGAAGGCCTTCAGGCCGACATGGACACTGTCTTCTTTGTCGGTTGAAGCTCCATCCTCCGAGGGCCGCTCTCGGGCTTGCGTCGATCGACCCCTACGCGAATCTTCCGGATTCTCCGTAGATCCTCGGCGAGACGGTGACAGGGTTCCGTTTGAGGTCGAAGACATGACGGCCTTCATGGCTCTCGGTTGACTCTGGTCACGACCATGACGGTCAAAGAGCGAAGTATGGCTAGACTTTGACTTCAGGATGCCCAACGCATTTGACCGCGGAGGATTGACATCCCTGAGGTTCTCTAAAGACGGTGCTGTTGTCGGGGAAGGTTTATCCATCTCGACTTCGACCATGGAGCCCAGCTTCTCGCGGACACGGCGTGCTCCATCTGCAAGATGGCGTGCAAATTCATCCTCCTCCCTTTCCGCCTCGTCATTTGACGGCCTAGGACGAGAAGGAGAGCGAGACATCATGGGCCGCACGTTAGCGATTTGTTTTGCTGAGCCAGGGCTATGGTCAAAACTCGGGCCACTCTGCGCGACGTTTTGCTCTGAATCTTGTGTCAGCATGCCATAGATTGAAGAGGCATTGCTGTCGCTCCGCAAATGAGCCCGCACCATCCCGCTCAAGCCACTATTCGGCCCCAGTGTGGGAGAGTCCTGCGGGGGCCCAGGGATAGGACTGGGCGTAGATGAGAGGCCGCCAGATGCTCTAGGGACGAGTGAAAGAGGGGCGGGGATGGCAGAATTCTTGAAGGCCGGATGATCGCCATCATTAGGCCTTTCAACAGAAAGCCGGGGAGGGTTGCTAGAAGCCAGCAACCCACTGAGTACGGAAGAATCGTCACTGTCGTCAAAGAAGGATGAGGGGTCTTCGGCGCCATTCTTAGTTCTTGCGGCTTCGGCCTTCTCCAGGGGCTGCCTTGGCGCCGCTGAAGAAGACTGCGATCTGGCGTCCGAGGCAGTGGAGATGCTGGATTCCATTGAGTGGTGATTTTTTACCGGCGTTTCCCGCCCCTGTTGCAGCTGTAGCTGTCGCTGAGCATAGGTGGAATCATCGTATCTCTCAGCTGGTCTATCGAAAACGCCCATGGCCGTGGCCTTGCCTCTATCGTTAGGCTGGATAGGAAGCATCGGGTGGTCTTCTGATTCGCTCATGGGAGGGCTAATGGGTGGGACTCCAAAGCTTGGCTTGGGAGAAGGAGCACCCGGAAACCTGGAGCTGGTCTCAGCGGGTGAAGCCGACGCAGAGCTGGTGACAGGGGGAGTGAAAGACCGCAGGTTTGGGGCACTAGCCTTGGCCAGTATCGGTCGACGCTCTAAAATGCGATCGCCAAATGCACTGACGATTGGTGAAGCCGCATCCGGTGTTGCAGACCCAAAGGGCCGTCCCTTGGATAGATTATCCATTCTGGACATGGCCGACGACTGCTGTTCGTGAAGCTCACGGCTTAACCCCTGCTCATATAGACGTTTTGTCCTGAGGACACTCCGTTCCACAGAAGATGAGGAAGTTGATGGCGTGACCTGGGAATCCCTGACAGATGGTGCTCCCTGAGAAGTGACTGATGTTGCGTTGGAGTAGCGAGCTGCAACAGAAGAAACCGTTGAACTCGTCTCTCGCCGTCGACTGGTCTCAGACTGAAGCTCTGAGTGCAGCTCTGATTGAGATTCTTGTTGGGATTCCTGCGGAGATTCCGGCTGAGGCTCAAATTGTGATTCGAGATCCGCTACATCAGCATCATTGGACTCGTCTTCCTCGGTGGCTTGTTTTTCCTTTTCTGCCAACCGCCATTTCTGGAAGGCTGACATTCCAACATCGTCGTCGTAAAGTGTTCTGGAGGACATGTTACCATCCTTTCCGACACCAGAACTATTCGCCGGGAGTCTGTAGACTTTCTGTCGACCACCAAATAGGGTGTTTCCATCAACAGGCTTCGCCCGGTTCATGACACTTCCGTTTATAGAACTAGCATCATCCATATTAAAGGCATCCAGACGAGAGATGGAAGGCGTCCTTATCGATTCCACCTCGGCTATATCCTGCAGCCCTCCACCAAGACCGAAGTTTGACATTCCTCTGGGGAATAATACACTGTCATCGCTTGCTTTGCCCATTTTGGTTGTAGGATCATCTTGCTCTCGAAGCATAGAAAAGCGAGCCGACAGGCCCGTCATGAGCAAGCTAGTTCTGAAATCATTGGTGGAAGGTAGAGCGGTGCTGATATCGAGGTCAGGTTTGATATCTTCACTCTGGCCCTTCTTCTTGCCAAACATTCGGAAGGGACCAGAGGTCTCCGACTCCATGGACGGGCGAGCGCTCTCCGGCTCATCCTTCCCCTTCTTCTTGTTTCGGAACACATTCATCTTGATCGGAGCGCGTGAGGAGCACAAGAACTGGCAATAGAGTATCGAAGTGAGTCTATTATGACGAGAGCGTCGGATATCGCGTCATCCACTCACCCAATATCTCTGACGAGATACCGTGTGCGAAATCGGACTACTACATTGTCAGTATGAAGCGCACAGTCAAAATGTAGTAGATATATGCAAACAAAGGACCAAAATGCCAAAGCTCGGGGGTAGCCAAAATAGACAGGCATTACCAACCGAGCTATTGCAGTTACAGCATTGCCTTTTATGCGAATGAAAATGGCTTTTTTCCCCTTTTCCCCCCCCTTCCTTTACTTCCTCATACATCGGAGTTGCATTCTTTGGAAGGCCCAAATTTTTTAGTAGAGAGCAATTTTGACATACCAGATAAGTGACGATTCAAATGAGGCCAATCTTTCTAGATATTCCCGAAAAGTATCCTTCAGAGAAAAAGACTGTGTGTGTGTATAAAAAGCAGGATATCGTTTCGGGAGATCAGAATTCAGTCAATAAATTTGATGGCGGCTATCGATGCTGAGAGCTAGATCGCGCTGTGCGTGACTCTTGATGGGTACGTGCAGGACAGGGTTACGGCACAAGGCGTAGAAGTATTGAATTGTGTTTGCGCGTAGGTTGTCGATGGATAGCACTGCAAGCGGAGCAGCCACTCAAAATTTGTCACCTCAAAGGAGGAGGATTTATAGAGCTCGTGGGACCAGGAATTGGATAAGGAGTGTCGGGTATCACAATGGGAAGGCGAAAGAGAGCATGCCCCGAAGCGGCAGAAGTCGGCAGATGCGTTGGTCGATTGCAAGCACGGAGGCGACGGAAGAGCTTGGGATCGAAAAGAGCGTGAGGGTCGAAGAGCTGTGGGAACAGAGATTTCGCCTGCAAGGGGACAAGAGGAAAACAAGAGCGGGCAGAGCTGGTCTTGAGGCGAAGCCGTAGTGAGCGGATGAAGAGGAGAGAAAAAAAAGAGTGGAGAGAGAACCACGGCAAGGGTAGAAATTGGGATGCTGGACGGCGATGAGAAGAAGGGGCGTGGATAATATGGGCAGGAAAAAGTACGGAGTAGTGCAAGCCGTCCGCCCAGCGGCTCAACGGCAGCTGAACATGGGGATAGTGCAGTGGTGATGGCGGTCGTGCCTGGGCCGTCCTGGGCTGCCCATCACTGCTAAAGCACCGCCTAGCGCTCAATAGCACTACCGTACAGCGCAGGCACCGCTAACTACTCCTCGTACTAGTGGTATGCAGCCACGGCAGGGGGGTATGGGCTACAGTCTACGGGCTTAGTTGCTCGACTTAGTGGGCAACAGGGGCCGACTAAACTTTTCTTTTTCTTCTTCCTCCTTCACTGGCAGTTTTAGATGGACCTCTCACAGACGGCTTCGATGCTCAACCACCGGCCTGGCTCCACTAAGGAATCCCTTCCCATGTCCTTGTGCTCAGCTCCGAGACCCAACAAGACACGGCATTGGAGATCAACGGCCTGCGAGTTGCGTGTCTGAGAAGGCGGGCGTTCCCCTGATTAGCCGACATGGATCGGACGTGAAACCTTTGACTCAGCCCTTTTGTCGCCCTTCCAGGCAAAGAGATCAAATGGAAAAGCTCTTGAGATTAAAGCTGCCAGGTACCTTGCGGAGTAACGAGAGCTAAGGTACTGCACACAGCGCCGGTACCGTCTTAGGGCAAAAGACCATGTCTCAGCTTGGTTAGTGCTGCTCTGTGTTCACGGCACGGCTCAACAGACGCGCAGCCACAAGTCCTTCATACTCCTGACGCTGATAGTGTCAATCTCTCTCTAACATCAGCCGCAGGTGCGACGTCAGCAACGAATATTGCTATTTCACCCTTTGCAATAAATGCCAAAAAAAAAAAAAAGGACGTTATGATATGGGAAAAAAACCTCAACCCGCAAACCTAGTCAATTCACAGGTGACTAGTGCTCCTACATAGCCGACCGGAGGGGGGAATGACATGGTTCTGGTAGGTTTGGTGATGCGCCCGTTCCACAGCATGCATGCAAGCGATATTCGTCACCACTCAGGAACAAGCATACCTACTTGTACTCTCTCGCCACTCGAGTCTCTTTTCAACACCGCAGCATTGGCGGCCCAACGTGGCAGGAGACTCGCTGCAATATAAATACACACTACCTCTGGCAGATGCGCTCGCAAACATCTGCTCGGAGAATGCTCCATCTGTGGCCTGCAGTTGCGTGTCACAGGTACTCCTTTGTGCATCATTTGCTCCATCTGGCAAAGCAGTAAATCAATATTTGTCTCTCGCGGCATCTCATTGGTCCGCGGATAACGCAAGGAGGTAAGTAGTCAGCGACACAGTACTCGTAACTCATTACTCTTACTCTGCAGTAATAGAGGGCCGCAGCAAAAGGGGAAAAGCAGCCAGCACTTTGGGCAAGCAGCAAATGATAAGACGACAGGCTCATTTTCTTTTTTCCTCCATCACAAGGCCCGCCGACGTCCGGCAGATAATTGATAGGTCGCAAACGTTATGCTGACCCAACTACTCTGTAGATTAGATGCATTGCCTCATGCGGCCATTTCGCATACTGCTGCCGTTCCAATTGCAGACAGCCTTTAATTCGGCAGTGGGCCACATTGCAGCTGCGGGAGATGCCTCACTTCGCATACCGTTTACTACTACTCTGTAAGTAGTAGCCACCCATCCCATCTTGTCCAATACTTGCAACAAAGTTCGTGCTACCGTTTGCCGCCCAGCATCTCCACTTATTCTGTAGAATGAGCCCAGGGCTTGGCACCCACATGCATCGGAGCTACATCGCGCATGCAGCTCAGATGAGAGATCCTCCGCTCGTTGGGCATCCTCGTCCGAAACAGCCGAACAACGGCCGCTGGCGATGCCTCGGAATAGTCGGAGAGCCACGACATGGAGCACGAGGCGAGGAAGAAAATAAAAAGGAGGCATCGAGACTTTTTGCCCGTGAACACCCCCCAAAAAACAACAAAACAGTCATCTCACATGATCGTCCCAAGCTGATCGAGCGCTGCGCTTATACTCCCGCCAAACAAACTTTGATAAACAAAATCGCAAAAGATCCCGGTTTACGATACTAGTCCACGGTCCAACGTGGAGCACATGTGAAGAATATTGGACAAAGAACCCCTCGCTCAGTGCGTATCACAATACTGCGCGTAACACTACCCTGCTCGGAATGATGCGTGTGGACAAGTGCTACTCTGTATTTTCGTAGTCGAGATGAAATCTAGGTGTACCAGTGCTTTTTTTTTCTTTTCTTTTTTTGTTGTTCATCTATTGACCCACCGACCGCATGCTAATTTTCGTTTGGATGCTCAAGATAGACGAGGCCGACGATCAATTCGACCCGCCCATTCGTCGTCGTGTCTATTTTGTGGCTATGCAGGGGCGTATCGCCACAATGGTGCCGCTGTCAAGAGACATCAGGAGTCAAGTTGAGCCTATGGTACGAAACGTCACGATATTTCTTCTTCTTGTTCCATCTCCCTTGCATACGCAGCGCCTCGCGATATCCTGGGAAAGGCAAATTACTGGATGGATGAATGGTCTGATATATAACATTAGTGGTGGGGGGTGAGAGTACCTGCTAGTACAAGCCACCGGAAAGCGCCACGGAGATCTATATTCTATATACCACTACCACTCATCCTCGGCGCAAGGCCTCCAAGTAAGGCTATTTAAGACGACAAGGCAATGTGACGTATTACCAAAACGCGGCATGCTACGCTACCCAACCTGTACGACTTCACCGCCGACTAGTGAGTACCGATGCCGACTCTGTTTTGGCCCAACACCGGTAGCGGACGGGGAAAAGCACCCATCGGCCTCGGTACGCAATATCCCGTTCCAGGTATGGAAGACGCCTTGGCGCAGAACACGAACACACGGGTACACGCATGGGTCACGAGATCACTTGTTCAACGGCCTGGCGCACAAACGGAGTACTCCGAACTCCATAATATTGGTTCTCGAATCCTCCCCTATTGCGAGTTCAGGGCTGTGGCAGGTGGCTCGGATAATCTTAAGCGTCCCGAACAGGCCTGCGCGAGCCAGGGCCAGGACCAAAACGGTCCAGGTCCAGGCCGAGGCAAATCTCCCCCACAAACATGATTCATCTATCCGCAGCTGTCGTGCTTGTATCAAATTGCAATTGCGTCGCCTAATGTTATGAACTGCCTGCCGACGCACGGGGGTCAAGGAAAGGGAGACAGACGTATGACGATGCCGCCATATACAAGTATTCGCCCTAGTCAGATTAGTACAATATATTTTTGGGCACTTTTATTTGCCAGGCTTCTGCCCTTTGCTTGGCATTTACGGAGTACTCACCCACTTATCCTAGCAGCTTTGTGCGGGTGATAGCTCTAAGCTACTAGGTACTACTAAGTAAACCGTCACTCAATGGATTAGTTCTGGTACACACCACCGCACAAGTAAAACATCAATCCAGTGGGAGATAGTACAGGTACTTACAACTTGTACACGTTCAAAAGAAACAAGAAACCTGGAACAAAAAAAAAGAAATTTTTTAAACATGAAAAGCACTCAGAGAATGCAACTTCCCAAAACCTTGCCCGGCCCCATAGAAATCACCCCTGACCGAAGCTACGGCGCCGTCCCACATTTCCGCAGGCCAATCAACAGCCTGTTCCTGACGCTTAACCTGATATAGGCTCTTTCTCCCCCTGACAAGCGATCCAGGGGTTAGTGGAGAGCGACGGTGGGGGTGCGAGTAATAAAGAACCAATCAAGCAAATTCCATCCTGCTGAAAGTTTAGCGGTTCCTAGCACTGGCAGCCGCGCCAAAATTCGAAACACGCAGACGTGGTTTAAGAGACAAGGACAACTCGAGCTGGAAAAAAATGCCGTGATGCTACTCGTATCGTCCGTCAACTTCATTCTCGAAAAGGCTATCTATAAGATAGAGTGCTTGCTTCCAAGCTGAACGGTTTTCTAACCACAGCAAACAAGTGAAACGGGTATAGAGTGAATACCATTCACACGCCACCTCTCTCTCTAATACTGTACTCCATACTTCATACACCGAAAAAAAGGCCATGTGTTGTCGGAACCCATCAAAACGCTAGTGCCCGGCACGGCAGCCCAGAAAGGCCAGGGCAAATGCAAATGCCCCGTGAGCCAATTCCGTGGAAGTGGTCGTTGGCAAGGTTAGCCCGGCAAAAAGCCACGTTGGCCGTGCTTCGATGCTGACCCGTGCGCCGTGAATCCTACCAGAATGCCTGGGGGCAGGGGGATGATGCTGGTTAGCTGACACGCCGGCTCTTGGGGACGACGAGGGGATTTCTCTCGTTCGAAATACTGTACAGCCCTGCGTGTGTGTGTGTGTGAGTGTGGTTACCTAAACGGTTTACTTGTATGGCGGTATTTTGTGGGCTTCCTTGTCTCCTTTGCGACTAAGAATACGAGAAGGTAATGCTGATCAGCCTTTTTCATGTGGAGCTCCTTTTACTATATTAGCCAATGTCCCGAGGATTGGGATACAAGAGTCTTCCAGTCCGGCTGATATTGGCTGCTAGCAGTATTCCGTATTAGAGGGCTCCATTCAGCCGCAAATGACAGATTGCTGCTGGAGTCATGATAATACTACTACTACTACTACTTATAATATGAGAACTTTCAAGGACCAGTAACATGCAACGGAGTAATGGCGAATAGTGGTCAGTAGTACTAGTATGCACATCATTTTGTAGTGGCTTCCATCTATCTGAGACGCCTACTCCCGCCATGCATTAACGGATGACCCAAGAAGATGCGTTTGGCCGACTAGTTTTCCAGCGCCTAAGTAGCTCGATCGACGATTGATCGAGCTCGCCGGCTCTCTCATATCCACCTGCCCTTTACCCCCCTGCCCGCGCAAAACTAAAACAGAGCAGTTCGCGATGCGTCGGCGTGGGTGCCGCTACTACTGATAGAGTAGCAGCTCCGCGTTTTCCCCCGATCTCGCAGAAGACTATTACAAGACGGGGAAGTGCTTTCGCTCAATTCTTGATGTTGAAGCTTGGCGTCATGGACATGAAGAATCGTTGAGGGGATTTAGCATCTGTGAAGGATAGTAGTGGTGGCTAAAGCGTCTCTTATTAGATAATCAGCTGAATATCCCATGCTGATTGGCAGCATTCCAGTCGAAATATGAATCCTAATAGAACTACTTCGTACGACTAGTAGCCAATGTTTCACGCAATAAGCATACTTTCGAGACAAACCGCGTGCTCATCATGCTGATTACCCCTAATTCAGTCTAGCAACAACACAAGTAAACACGCGATGCGGGGTTAGAAGCGTGGTGTGATGCCCTCACTCACCCGTTCAGGCGATTTATCCTGGACATGCGCGTGGCGCTTAGAAACCTTGTGGGTTGAAGGTTTTGATGGTAACGAACCACGCCGCTTTGGGAAACTCTTTCTTTTACATAGTGTACTTTTGACTTTAAGAAACCCTGCATCTATCTGTGCGCTTATATAGCTTCTTCTTACAGTCATATTGTGATTTATCCGATGTTATATGGCTATTCGACTGGTTGGTAAATGGTACTTTTGAGATGTACGAGTAGGCCTGTGCAAATTTTCAACCCAGGCAATTTACTGCATTTCTACAAGAGTGGCGCTTCATACATACTATGTAAGAGAATATACGTCTTGAAGCTATTTTAACAATCTCTTCAACTAAACTCATACTTGACGCCCTATACTTAAACATCATGTCTACTAACCCAGAGAGAAGCACCTTTGACAGAAACGGTATAAACTAGTTCTTAGGGGTCCAGCTCGTTCTTCTTATTGACAAATCTAAACCCGCCCTCAAAAATCTACACAAGGCAAGCATTTCTATCATTCCTCATGCCCATCCTCTATTCTTAACGTCCTTCTTCGAACTACAGCCTCTTTCCTCTCATCTGGATTCAAACTAACCGCCAGTTGGCCAGCAGATATAATCTGAGCAAACCCTCCACCAAAACTCAACGCCGTAGCGATTTTCCAACTCCAAGAGTAAACTCTGACCGCCCCGACTGCCGTCAAAAGACTGACGGTCAAAAGCGTCATGAACCAAAATTTTGTGACGTGCACTTTTAGTTCGTGGTTGATGATGACCGGATATAACGTGCAGAAGACAGAAAGCACTTGAAAGAACAACTGGCTCAATAGGGCCCAAAACCCGTCGTCCGTGCGGAGGGCATTGATGTGTGGATCGCAGGCTCTCGCGTCTGTTGTAATGTGATAACAACCATCATGCCACTAAGTGAGGTAAAGAGCAGAAGTACCACGACTAGAGTAGTCTGGTGAAAGACGAAATGGGCAATATATTCCCAGGTGGCTGATGGAAGGGTGCGACGAGTGCGATGCTCCGTCTCCTGCACCACTCGCTCCTCCTGTTCAGCACAGCTCTTCTCCAATGCTTTTTGTTCAGCTTCGGCTCTCAGCTGGACTTCCACCCACTGGCGGTCTTGTCCTTCTATTCGAGCTTGCTCTTCCTTCTCCAGAGCCTCCGCTTTCTGGGGCGCCTCTTTTGCTTTTTGGGGAGCTTCTTCCGCTTCTTCGACTGAAATTTTCACCTCCTCCCTCGCCCAAGCCTCCGCATTTTGGCGCGCTTCTTCTTCCTCTGTAGTTTTTGCTTCCTGGTGCGCTTCTATTATCGTTCGCAGCTCTTGCGGGGCTCTCCTAGTTCTAATGCCTCGTAGAGAAGCACCAAGAGCAGTCTTGTGAGGTATGGCGGAGGACGTAGCCTGAGCATCAAGAGATGGCGATGCGACATCCATTGACGCTAAGGAGGCACTTCCACCACCATAATAGATACTATACCCCCGATCATTTGCAAATTTTGGTTTGGAAAGTATATAGCGTTCCTTAGGAGGTTTAATGCCTATCACGGCCATGATGCAGAAGGACGCGCAGTAACTAGCCGACCAAGCTTTTAGGAGAATCACGTCTATAAAGATTTATGAAGCAGTTCAGTAGCAGAGTGTTACGATGAAAGCAAACAGGGAATTTAGGCATAAGTAAGTCATTGAGAGAGGGGCAGCCAATTAATTACGCTCGCCCAATTGGCATCGACCACATGCTGCTGCTGCGGCAAGGCTGAATCGCCCATTTCTCGCCAATCACACGATATTGCTACATTACACATCTCCATAAAGCAATTCGCTCAAGAAAAGAATATGAGATGAAAGTAGAAATAAATAATCGGCGATAGTAAAAAAAATGCGAAAGGAAATATTGATAGTCGACAACCATAGCGAACCTTGTGTGATCAATAGACTGGCTCGTGAACGAATGAGATACGGTATTAAACAGCATTTTAAACAAGCAAATATAATTTCTATGCCACGTAACTATGCATCATCCATCTAAACTATCTAACATTAAATACCAATCCAAACAAAAAAGCTCATCACATCCTCCGCCATTACACACAAAGTCTTCCCAGCACACATCATTCAAGCATCAGGCGCTAATATGAATCACCATCAAAAGAAAGATAATAATAATGTAAAGTATCAGCACAAGCAATTTCATGCAAGTGCTATATAAAGAAAAAATATCTATTAAACCGTTGGAGGGGCGACTAATATCCATAGGTCTCGCATTTCAGACGTAAAAAAGAGCCATATCGTAGAAAAAATGGCGGGAAACCAGTAGATGCCATCTATAAAAAATGCAAACCAGCGCAGCAGCAGGTATATATATATGCAATATGCCAATGCCAAATAATTAAGAAAATGAAAAAAGCATTTCTCCATCAACGTTTCACAGAAAATCTTTGTCCTGTACAACTCATAGTAACAAAAGATCTTCTTTGCCACATTTTGCATCTTCATCGCATTTCAAATCAAATAAAAAAAAACTCCGTGTGTATAATGTCTAAACCCCACACAGGTAAGATAAGATAAAATATGATGGTGAAACTTTTTTTTTTTTAGAAGGAAGAGGAGAAATCACTCCTTATTGTTGGCCTTCTTGAGCAACTTCTTGGGCAGACGATCCCTTCTTGGGCGCCTTGGTCTTCTTGAGCTGCTTCTTGGGCATACGAGCCAGCCAGTAGACGAACAACGCAGCGGCAATGTTGACGAGGATGTACACCCAAATCAAGCCAAAGTTCCTCCATCGCTCAGAGTAGTGGCTGCCGACACCTGCCAAGAAAGTATTGGTCTCGGAAACGGAGCAGTAGATGCAGTTATCCGTCGCGTCAGGGTTGCTGAGACTGCCCCCGGTGGCATTGATAAAAGTGGCAAGGTAATCGCCGCAAGTTTTACCCGAGGGAGGCTGGATGGTGACGAATTCGTTGTCCGCACAGTGGACTGCCGTATTGGCGACGCCAACCGATAACATGCCATTGACCAAATAACTAAACGGTGAAACTCGGTACTGCAAGGCGCGTTAGTAAGATGGTTTGGTCAAAGTTAAGAGATGAGAGAGTAAAATTGATAAGTGCTTACCATGAAGATCCAGAAGCGGGGTAGGGAGGACGAAGTAGCAAGGACACCACAGAAGATCAAGCAGAGAGTGAACATCAAGTTGGCAATGTTACCACCAGCCTCGGCAGTTTCGAAACCAGCAATAATAAAGGTTGAGAAGGTACCGCTGAAGATGAGGAAGCTGAGAATGAAGAGGAACATGAGAGCACCGCGCTCAGCAACCTCGCCGGTGGGCTCGGCATTGCGATAGAGACCGACAGGATAGTACCAGCAAAAGTACATGATGACGGCCATCAAGCTGTTCCAGGGCAGTTCGACAAATATCTGAGACAACATGAAAACCTTCCACGAATAGACTTTGGATGGCCGTTCACGAGCTTCGTATAGAGATCGCTGAATGACAAACTGAGGCATAGACTGCTGAACAAGCTGACCGAAAACAGTAAAGAGCTGGAAGATGGCAAACATCTGGTTCTGGAGACCTTGTTGAGTGTTGGGAGCCTTGTAGAAGATAAAACCGATAAACAGCGCAACCAAGGTGCAAAGTGCAGTCTTGGAGTAGATGTAGATGGGAGATCGCCAGTATTGCTGGAAAACACGGAACAGGTTCTGTTTCAACTGAGTCATGAAGGGTGCGGCAAATTCATTGTATTTGGTAGGGTCGTCTTCGATTGCGCTGACAACTGCGGATTTCTCTTGCTTGATGTTCTCGAGTTCATTCTGGACAGCCTGATACTCGGGGCTATCACGCCAGGCTTGGAACCAATTAACGTCGGTGTGGGATCCGGGGGCGGCGCCAATGACTTCGAGCATCCACTCAGCAGGGTTAGCTTCAGGCGGGCAAGCGTGTCCTCCATTCTTCTCGAAATAGTTGGTCAATGTCTTTGAATTCTCGCCAATATCACCAAAGTAGACAGTCTTGCCGCCTTTGGCCAAGAAGAGAAGGCGGTCGAAGCGTTGGAAAAGCATGGCAGAGGGCTGGTGGATGGTGCAAAGGACGGCTTGGCCGGCCTTGGTCAGCTTCTCAAGAAGATCCAGAATAGCCCATGAGGTTTGAGAGTCAAGACCAGAAGTGGGTTCGTCAACGAAGAGCAACAGGGGAGGCTTGGCAGCCAGCTCGACACCGATGGTGAGACGCTTACGCTGCTCGACGTTGAGACCTTCACCGGGAACACCAACGACGGCATCGGCGTATTCTTGCATATCCAGGAGCTTAATAACCTCGTTAACATAGGCGAGCTTCTCCTCTCTCGGGACGTGGGCGGGCTGTCGAAGAAGAGCGCTAAAGTTGAGAGCCTCTCGAACAGTGGTGGTTTGCAGGTGCAAGTCTTGCTGCTGAACATAGCCGGTCTTACGTTGGAAAGAAGCATCACGGGGCCGTCCATCAACAAGCATTTCGCCAGTAATCACACCCATAGATGTACGATCAGCCAAGCAGTCCAGAAGAGTTGTCTTTCCGGCACCCGAAACACCCATCAAAGCGGTCAGAGTACCAGGCTTAACCCATCCATCAACATGATCCAGAATACGGCGTGTCTCGCTCTTGATTTTGACTTCGTAACAGACATCATGCCACTGGAAGACCGAGGTTTGCCTTTGAAGAATACCTTCCTTTGTTCGCTCGGACGTCAGGACAGGGCCAATGTTGGCCATTGCGGCTTCGGGGTCAAGCGCCTTTTTCTCGGCGTGGACAGCAGCTGTAGGCTTGTGACCGCGTCGGTACATCAAGACCTCACCCTTGGACTTTTTCTCGGAGACAAGCTCGGCACAAACCATGTAAGTGGTGAGGAAAAGGATAATGAACGCAATGACAATGCCAAAGTTTCGCCACCGGTGCTCCCACTGGTAGTTAAAGGCAGATTCGGTATAGGCATCACCACTGACAAAGGGCTGGCCAGGAACAGAACCTACAGAGCTGCAGACCTGGTTGGCAGAGCTGACATTTGCATACTCGGAGTAGGCCGTGGAAGGAATGAAGTCAACGCATTTGAACTCGCGATTGTGAAACTCGTTGACAATCAGCGCCTCGAATGAGTAGCTGAGAGGGTCAATGTAACCGATCCAGCGACACCAGCCCAGCATATACCGAGTAGGCAAGACGAAACCGGTGAAGATGACAAGAGAGAGAATCAATATAGCAGCGGGGACCAGAGCCTGGAACAGAGTTCGGGAAGCGGACGCAATAGTTCGGAAGATCATCGACATGACCAAGACGTTAGCGAAAGAGATGAGCAAGAAGAAGAAGAAAGGACCAGGTTCTCTTCGCAGATTGGTCATGAAGTAAAGCGTCAGGTTGAATATGATTGCATTAGAAACTTTGTAAGGTAGGTCACAGAGCATAGACGCAATGGCCTCTGCCGAGGGGTGGTACAGGGCATATCGAGCGTGCTTTTCAACAATGGGTCTTTGCGAGTACAGAGTCAGGATCTGGTTCAGATGTTAGTATAAGAGACAGAATGAAAACGCTGCGGGAAAACGGGTGGCCATACCTCGAGGGCGCTAGCGAAAGCATTCATCAAACAAGCAAAGAAGATCAGAGATCCTCGTTGGAAGAAGCTAGAGGCGTCCTCCTTGAGGTTAAAATACACACTACCGATGATGAGGGACATGCCAAATTGGCCGATAAGAGAGCCAATGGTTAAGCTTGGATCTCCTGTCAGTCGTTTCCAGCCGCGCCAGAGACAAAGCTGAATTTGCTGAAGGTATGACAAGGTGTAAGGCGACTTGTGGCGTTGGCTTTTGGCTTGCTGGGCTTGACGCGAGGCACGGAAGGCTTCAGCATCAGGACCATTGATTGGGTGAGCCTGTTTGTACTCCTCAATCTCAGCTTGCAGGGCCTTGTATTGGGCACTGTTCTTCCAAGCGGCGGCAAACTCATCAGGGGTTCGGGGCGCCTTGCCCTCGAAGCCGGGACGATAGACGCGTTCAATGGTAGAAGTCATCGAGGTAAGGAAATCAGGGGTGGTCTGACGAGGAGGGCATTCGAAACCAAGATCAATAAAGTATTGCTTGGCGGCATCGGCTCGGCCAAAGAAGATCTGGCGACCCTCGTAGAGGACAGCGGCTTTATCAAACAGGTCGTAGGCGCTCTGGGGAGCCTGGTAGATGGAAACGCAGGCAGTGCTGTTGAAGAGCTCGGTTTGCAGTCGCAGAGTCTTGCAGAACTCGATAGCGTTGGCAGAGTCGAGACCTCGGGTCGAGTTATCCCAGCATTGCAGGGGAGCACCAGACAGGGCAGCTTCAGAGATAGTCACACGCTTGCGCTCACCACCTGAAACTCCTCTGATGTACTCGTTACCCACTCGAGTGTTGACGGTGTGAGCGATACCAAACATGGCCATGACGACATCTCGCAGGTGGGCGGCGAAGGCATTCCTGCTAAGTCCTTGAGGAAGCTGCCTGGGTTGTCTAGCTCGAGCAGCGAAAGTGAGGGTGTCACCAACGCTCAGCTGAGGGAAGTGGACATCGACCTCGGCAGTGTAAATAGCTTCACCACGGTGGTGGCTGTGCATTTCCTTAGCAGTAATACCTGTGCGGGTACATTGTTAGCAATCTGAACGGACTGTAACACAATAAATCGACGCTGTTCTGAGCGACGGCTCATGCTGTGGAATCAGATTGTGGGTCAAGATCTGGTGAGACCTAGTTGATATCCAACAACCAACTTTACACAACTCATCCGCATCCTCTCACGACAGCTTTTTTTTAATAAAAAAAAAAAAAAAAAAAAATAGGAGGGATATTTAGAAATTTACCTTGATAATTGAAGTAGGCATCGTTGTCAACATAGATGCCGTTCATCTCACCGGCAATGGTTTTCAGGAAGGTCGAACAGCCAGATCCTGGCGGGCCAAGCACGACCAACATCTCGCCCTTGCGGACGATTCCGTCAAACTGACGCAGGATATCGATGCGCTGCTTGTTGGAGGAAACAAGGCCGCTTATCCAGCCAGCCAGCGAAAACCAGACGTTTGCGACGTCTTTCTGGTAATCCGTAGACTCGCCAAAACCATGGACATTGAGGTTCTGGAAGCAGACACCGGCTGAGCGGAATGAACCACCGTCCTGTGAGACGAGCTCAACAATGGCCTTGGCCCATTCCTTGCCGCTGAAGTTCCCGGAAGCTGGATTCAGAGGCGAATCCGGGCCGGCGAGGAAAGGGTTGTCACCCGTCACTCCAGAAGCGCGCGAGTATGAGCGAGCCAGAGCCTGGACTACTGAAGCCCTCCGTTGCATCTCCTTGGAGTCATCTACAAAGACTTCATCTTCGTCGCCGTCAGCCTCCAGTGTCCGCGAAGGCGATCCCTCCTCCTTCTCATTGAGAGTATCAGTCGTATCGTCGTGAATCGGCGTCTTTGGCATGTTGCCAACAATGGGGCCTTGTTCCTTGGCCGTGGCGTCGGAGTTGGCGCTGCTGGTCGCCATGGCTGTGGTAGTGGTACCCTGAACCTCGCGCAGTGTGAAAGCGCTCGCAGCCGCTGCTGCACCTTGTTCCGAAGAAGCTCGCTGAGGGTTGAAGACTTTTTTTTTGGGTCTGTATTCCTGATCTTTTTATGCCTAGCAATGGTGCCTGGGCAGGACTCGCGACTGAAGTAGAAAATAAGAGTTGTCGACAGAAGCCACCAAGCAGCAACTGGGTTGATATCTCAGACAACACCACCGATTACAAAAGATTGACCAGTACAATATTAGAAAGAAAGAAAAAGAGTCAATCCAGAACAAAGGCGGGAAAGATGAAGCCGAGGAGGGGGGCTAAAAGAGGGAGCGTAAGGGACTCAAATGCAAGAGAAAAGGGCTTCGGCTGGGAGGATTTTAGCTTCCCTTTTGTTGGCCTCGTCTGGATTAGGTACAGAACTCCATTGACTTGGAGCCAGGGTCACGAATTTCGCAGTCCGGGTGCAGTCCGACCCGTGAAATGCCAGCCCCAGTTCTTTGTGCGTGCTCCGCCAAGACAACTGCTTTGTTCTCCGTAGCGCGTCCGCAAAACTCCACCCGCGGAGGGGGCTTTAGCAGAAGAACCAGGCCTTAATTAAAACCGGGGGTCGCTGTAGCCTGCTGTAGCCCGCTGTAATCCCTCCCGTAGCCCACTACAGAGCGCCAAAAAGCTCGGCGGTCCGTCCCTCCACAGAGGCGCTGTCGCCATCGCCACAGCGCATCTGAGATGTTACTGGAAACAGAATGGAAAAAAAATAAGCGACAAGCGAAGCCCAGTCGTACGAGTAGGGGGGCCGGAGTACTCCGTACCTGGTTAGAGGCTGACCTTCTATACGCGTATCGAAGGGCCACTCGTTGTGTCCGGTCTGCAGGAGAATTTGCTGCACATGCGAGCATATTACGAGCATGTTACTTTGGTCCTGGAGGGCAGCAAGCTGTCATTGGCCTCTCTTCTCCTGAACTCGGGCGCAGGCGCAGATACTTGCTCAGCACGGTTGCATTCCGGTGAGCGCGATCAACGATCTCGCGTGCGCACTCGCACTCACATGTGCCCTTTTCCACCTGTTGGCACGAAGTACTGTAACTACCTATGATGCAGCCATCACCGATGCTACACGTCAACGATATGCTCCGCAGAAGACATCAACGTGTTCTACTGTACAGTACTCCGTACTTCGTACACATCCACCTCTCAGCAGGCTGTTCGGACATGGCCAGCACCCCGTAAGTGCTACACAGCCAACAGCCTTCCATGCTACAATACCGCTCATCTTAGGGATTTTGGACTAGTGGCTAGTGGCACGCCGTATCGTATCGCAGCCAAGCGCAGCCACCCACTCCAGCTATACGCGTATTTGCAATCCGCATCAGCCAGCCCAGCCCCGTCGTTCGCCTCCAGTCCGGACGGATTGATTCGGCCGACAGCCAGACCCAACGAGCCCCAAGTCGACAATCATTGGCTGGCCGCCACATCCTCTCAGCCCGCAAAGCCTCGTTGGCCCGGATCGCTGTCGGGCTCTTGCAACAACCCGACACCCCGCTAACAGGAGACATATACGGAGTGGAAAGCCTACCACCAAAGGTACGAGTACGAGTACAAGTACATACATGGGACCAGAGTAACGCCTCACGCAAGCTGCGTGTCGCGCAGTCTTCGTTCCTATTGTGCAGAGTACAGTAGAGTCTTCTGTACAAGTAAGTAGACCTATTTGCTCACTTGTAGCGGCGATAGGGCTTTGATTCTTTGAAATGTGCAGTGATTAGGCGGCTTTGCAGATGCAGCACGTGTAAGGCGGAATAGGTACATGTAAGGTACCAAACTACCGCCTACAGTACCTTGCTACTCCAAGTACTACTAAATTTCAAGCATAATCGTCGCCGAATCCTCCTAATAAAAGGCCTGGAATTAAATACGGAGCATTGATCGGGTGTGCTTGTCTCCAGCTTCCTCCCCGGGACGCCTAATAATTAAGATAAGCGTGCAGATACGCCATAGCCGGCTCCAAAACACGCTCCGTCCAACTTGTTTACATCAAATTGTACGGGTACTGCTGTGCTTGGCTACATGTAACTTCTCACTCCGCTCTCCGCAAAGGATCATCCTGGAAGCATTTTTTCCCGACAGTAATATCTTTTTCCGACATCAATATGTACCTCCGCATGCTGACTTACAGCATTGCCTTGTTTTATCTCCTTCTACTAGTATTCGCTGCCTGTTCAGTGACACCGAGCGTCTGCCGGGTTACGGATCGAACCCACGGACCCGGGTAGGACCCCGATAGGTGATCTAAATGAAGATGATGGGTGTTGATATTTGCGCTCCATAATAAATAATCCAGCGACCACAGATGGTCTATGACTTTTGACAGTACGTCCAAGAGTCCAGGACGTTTGTGCTGCTATCTAAGCCATACGAGTACTCTATTTCGGAGCATTAATAAAATAAATCTGCATCTGTTATACCCTTGGCTAAAGATCTCATCGTCACTCGCCCCTATCCCTCCGCTTAAGAGGAAATATCCAGGAATGGCAGTAGATGCGCTCTCCGCCCTATGAGTCTTATTTGTACTTCGTACCACCACCAGTCATCTTCCTTTGCCGCTAGCTCCGAACTGTAAATCAATTTTTTTTCTTTTTTTTTTCTTTTTCTTTTTAAGTAGCCAATCTCTAGTGGTTGTTTTGGCTTGTTCGTACGCCGGGCTTTTGTTTCGTCCCACATCCCGAAGGATGCTAGTTCGGCTTTTGCCTATCAACTCGATACACGACGCCCCATATTGGGCAATAGGAGTAGCATGAAGTAGCCGCCTTGTCGTAATGCCCACCCCAGCATCAGTGTCAGACCGCAAAAGCAAACTCCATAATATCTGTACGAAGTAAAACGTGTACGTCGTACTTTCTATACCGCCGCACCTGTCAATCAACCTGCTAGCCCCTTTTCATATTCCCCATAGACCGTGAGAGCCAACCACGTCCTCAGATCACCAAATTGGAAAACAACGTTTCCGCAAGCCCATTTCCGCTCCGCAGCTCAACCGAAAATCTAACATCATCAATGCTACCTCATACTCCGCTAACGATTTATTTATTCATCTAAGCCACGTTTCGGGTACCCTTGCCCACCGCAACCGGTGAATGTGACGGTATCGAAGTTCTTAATACGGTCACCGCGCGGATATTAATACAGGCTCCAATCGTTCAAGATACTACGAAGTACTCTAAGTAGTAATTCATCGTGCTCTATATACTAATATGCCGTAGTCGTGTAGAAAATCACCGTGTAAGATTACTCAACCATAGCATTAATTTCAGACGACGCATAGCCATCATTATAGTACAGAACTCGAGCAAGTTCAATGAATGTCCTATATATAATCATTACCTACGTATCTTGTAAATCTTGGTAAAGAATTTGATATTGCTATCGGACCTTTGTATGTTAGTGCTTGTAGCCCCTTTTTGAGATAGACCCCTTACTGAAGAGGACTGACTCATAGCCAAGCCTTGATGTGTATCTCGGGCAGCCCTGAGGCCAATAGTAATCCACGGTGAGATAGACGCGCTACTGGTGATTGAAAACCAATAAACGCCAATAAACGAGTAGAGGATTCAAGGGTTGCCTGAACAACTCCTGTGCCCTACATCCGATTGATCACTTTACGGCGTGTCCTTGCTGATAACGGGAGGCGTCTACTTCGTACTCGTAAGTAATCCGCGATTTGGATGTAAACATGAAAATCCTGTGGGCATGCAATTGACTGCAATCCGCAAAGTTCCACCTAATACACCTACGCCAACTATTGTAACATCACAGTAGCCAAAAAACTTGATCTGTCACAATGTTTGCTCAATATATAACTAAATGGGATATTGAAAACGGATAAGCGGGATATATACTCCATCAGCGGTTGATATTTCAAACAACCAGCCACCTGAACCTCCTTTACTACATGCAGGTCTATGGTGTTTTTTTGCTGCCTGGTGTTACATCCTTACAAAAAGTTGATGCCTACGCCTAGCTGCACTCCTTTGGTGACTAGCTCTCCCTTTCTGACAATCACTGGCAAGCCAAAATTGAGTTCAAATCTCGCCACGGGATGTGCGTATACTAGCCCAACACCAGCAGCTAAGCTCGGAGGGCCGTTGAATAACTCTCCAACAGCACTAAGCATGCCACTCCGAACCATTTCGCCATCTAGACCTTCGGATGTATCACGAGATTTCAGCTTGTTTCTCAATGCAATCAGGCGACCACCGTTGGCAAAGAGCTGCAGCCGGAGGCCAGAATCAGGTCCCTTGTAGGGTAAGGGAAAGAGCATGTTGACGCTGCCAGCAGCGAACACGTCTCCGCCGGCAGCATCCCGGCCATCATGTGGTCCTAGCCCACCAAGCTTAAAGCTGCGGATATCTGTCGGTCCTCCAAGAAGGAAACGATCGTTGAGACGACTGGGCAAAGCCTTACCGCCAAAATTATACCCAAGCGGCAAGGGGCAGAGCAGACCTGTTCTGAATCCTGCTCCAAAAGAGATTCCCGTCCGTCCCTTGACTCCAGGGAGAGGAATGGGGACGGCACCGCTAACTTCTAAATCACCTTTGGAGAAGGCAACGTCACCGCCCAAAGGTCCGACGCCGGCTAGTTCTAGTCCTGTTCGCACCATGTAACCGCTCTGTGGCAGCTGAGGGTTGTCTCGCCTCTCCCTGTAGAATATGTGCTTGATGGCACTCTTGATAGTATCGCCAGCATCTTGTCTGATGGTGGGGCTAGCATCAGCTGCAAGGCCAGTTATCTGCCGCCATGCTCCTGAATATTCGACAGACTGTGTATCCCGTTGGCGGTTAAGCCACGAGAAGCGTACCGTTCCTCCTTTCAAGACTTCCTCATGGGACGCCCAAGGCTTTTCCACGGCCGAAGACAGCGCCTCCAATGAAATGCGCAAGTCCGGGTTACTGAGCACGGGAGCACTTAGATTTGCACTGTAAGCGGAACGTGTACGGGTTCCTGCCTTGGCATTCAGGGTGAGCATCTCAGCTCCGCCAAACATGTTGCGCCATAGTAAAGAGCCGTAGGCTGACCCCTCGCCGTTTCCAACATCCGTGCCTGTTTGAAGCTTGAATCGGGGTAGCTCGCGAAGTCCGATGGAGATATCTACATCAGTAGGACTTGTCGATGCATTGACTTGACTCGATTGAGACAGGTAGACCTGCGGAGGCTCTCTCAAGATTTCTGGTTTTCTCCATCAGCAGCTGTTCCAGACCATGCCCGCTTGTCATTCTTACGGAGTCCGCTGAGCTTTCCTGTTGCTGCCTGCAGCCTTGATAGCACCTCGCCAACGGTATACGGGGGATCTTGGCTATCGCTCAGTAAGGGGTTCAGTATGGGATCAAGAAAGCCCCGTCGAATGTTCTTGGCCCCCGTGACTGAAACCTCGTTGACGGTCATCGGCATTGACATTTGATCCACCATCTTGAAGCAAGGTCAGTCGAGAATAGAACTTCTTCTTCTGAGGACAAGGTTCGGCAGTACCAATTGAGCTATCCTCTGCTCCTTGGCTTCATCTTCGGCGCTCTGAAACTCCGGGCTCGCTCTGGCATCGCGGAGTACATCCTGAGTATCTTCGTGCAGTTTATTAAATTGATTCGCGGACTTGAAAAGGTCAGCTGCCGTGATTTGCCAGCCTGTCCCAGCCAATGCTTACCGGCCGCCCAGAAGACTCTGAGGTCGGCGCCATTGTTCAGCGCCTCGAATCTGCCGATTCGCTCGATAAAGTCAGCACACGCGATTGTAATCGGAAGATTCGACCTTAGCTAGCCGGCTTGATTCGGGAGGGTCATCCTTGCCCAGCTGTTAGTGCGAGGGAAATCAAGCTCGAACCTGTGGCTCAACCTCGAAAGCACCAGCCACGTGGCTGATGCGTATGCTTCAGCACGGGTTCCAGTCTCCGGCGCTCTCTCGCTTTTAGTGAGGCGAACCCCCCAGAACGCCGGGCTGGAGTCATTCGGCCTAAACTGTGTTTCATCATCGTCCTTCGTAATTGTCCGTGTCCTCGTTCATCAACTAATCTAATTCTACCAACACCAGCCTTTTTGTTCTCGCAGGCGTCGCTGTATTCATTACTGCATTTTTACTCCCGATTATTTCCATTCTTTCCTTTGCTATAGCGAACCGATTACTTCTACGGAGCGTCGCGCACGCGATCGATCCATAACTGTCTTTATTTCAAAACTTCAACCAGCCTATCCTTCTCCATCCTCCTAATTGAGACTATGGCCAGTAAAGCAGCGCAGAAGCGGGTATGTATCGGCCTGTGTCAAAGAACACAGAACAGTTGGACTACGAATACTAACAGGCCGTGGCTAGTTAACGCGAGAGTACAAGTCCATCTCAGAGAATCCTCCTCCTTACATCACGGCCCATCCTTCCGAGTCAAATATCCTCGAGTATGTCGCTCTCAATCTTCGCTGATACGGACACGATTCTGACATTGAAGCGTAGATGGCACTATATAATTACTGGCCCTGAAGATACGCCCTACCACGGAGGCCAGTACTGGGGAACGCTCATCTTCCCCCCGAACTATCCTTTTGCACCTCCCGCTATTCGTATGCATACCCCATCGGGGCGATTCCAGCCGTCGACTAGACTTTGTCTTTCTATATCCGATTTTCATCCAAAATCTTTTAACCCAGCATGGGAAGTATCGACTATTTTAATCGGCCTTTTATCGTTCATGACTAGTGATGAGATGACTACCGGATCCGTCTCGACTTCCAGCGCCGAGCGAAAGTTCCTTGCTTCGCGATCACGATGGTGGAATTCTACTGGTGGTGGCTCACAAGCAAAGGGAAATTTTGCTAGTAAGGGTAATGTTAAGGCTGGTGACGGGGGCGCCAAGTTTCGTTCAGAGTGGCCAGAAGTTGACCTCGAGAATTGGGAATGGATGAGAAAAAACAAAATAGACGCAGCCACCGGCACTAGGCCTGACGGCGACAATGGTTCCTCTTGCGGACCACAGTTGGGCATTGCTGCTTCGAGCGGTAACCAGGCTCAGGCTGTGGTAGATGCTGTTGTCCAGCAGCGGGACGCTGGGCGAGGCTGGCTCTACAGGAACAAATTGCTGGTTGCCGGCGCGGCGATATTCATCTACGTGCTCATTGCGAGACTGGTGAGTGGCAACGAAACCTTGGCATGATGTTTGTTCGAGGGCATGAATACTGGGGGCATTGGAAGAGCTCTACCGCGATTCAGCGTGGGTATAACGCAGGCTATATAAGACATACATGGACCGCCAACGGCAGCCCGAGGGCGGGCGATTATTAAAGAACGGCGTTTTAGGGCGTAAATGGTTAGTTCATCAACTCAGCTTAGGTGCTTCAGACTGCAAATACCTAGTAATAAGACTCGTGTTTTGATTATGCCTTGGGCTTGAATCACCGTCTAACTGTCTCTGCTCCGTGCCTAACGAGGATAGGTACTCGGCACTATTGGTAGCTGGGCTGAAAGCAAGGATGAGATGAAATCCGCCCATTTTCAGCCAAGGCACGAGATGATCTACCAGCACCTAAGGCAAGGCATGCATAGCATCGACTCCATACTCCGTACAGAACTAGAGGGTGTGGCTAGTCCTTGCTTGCTTACCTTGGTCTCTACTCTACTGGGTAATACCTTAAAGATAACTACTGCAGCACCTGCCTTGGCCCCAAATGATTCTTTGCAGCTGTGTTAGACGTTGTCAAGTCTTGCATTGAGACTTGTTAGAATAGGCCTAATAATTGACGAGTTCCATAATCTCTCCAACTATTCGCCTAATTCATAACGAAAGACATTTGCAATTCAAGGGTAGGGCATCTACTTCTTAATATCAACTGTTTGCATGCTGGTCCCGAAATTCAGCCGTGTACGAGGCACAGGCAAGATTCAGATTCTTAGTAG
Source organism: Trichoderma polysporum (assembly GCA_030278935.1). NCBI lineage: Eukaryota > Fungi > Ascomycota > Sordariomycetes > Hypocreales > Hypocreaceae > Trichoderma > Trichoderma polysporum. Next base: position 232,800 of record JARFTM010000022.1, read on the forward strand.
TGGTGTCTCAGGATTAGTCGTAGCGGCAGTAGGTGCACGGGCATGAGGTACAGCCTCTGCGGGGAGGGAAAAAAAAAAATTCAATGCTTTGCTTTGACGCATGTCCAATTTTAGTGTCATCACTGCAAGGCCTAGTGGGAGGTCCAACGAACTCCTCTTTCAGCTGCTGGAATCGTTCTGCCTTTTCTTCACAGCCACTGCAAACTGACGCCAGCCCAGCCTCTGCCTCTCGCCCAAGGCGACCATTTCTGGCATTGACCAGTGCAGTCTCTCATGACTGGACTCATGCCTCTTTGCCGAAGCCTCCAGATTTGTCGTCCAGGTCTGGCGCGCGGGCGATTGGAGATCTAGGGCCTTCCCTGCCCCTCGCCGACCTGCGGATTTTGAACAAGGCTCTCAGCCCACCTTCGCTCGCCTTACGATCCGTCATCAGATTCGACGTGTTGGCACATCGACCGGCACCATGGCTCCGTCCAGCAAATCGGCCAAGCCTCGCAGGCCTGCTGTTGTGTCCAGCAAGCAGATGCCTAAGCCCGTAACGCCTGCAATTCCTCTGCCATACGTCAAACGCCAGGCTGCCGCCGCAGCAGCTGCAGCAGCAGTAGCTCCAGTGACTGCCTTGTCCTCGCTCAACAACGTCAAGCCAGAGGACAGTCCTCGCAACGGCACTCTCGGGGTGCAAACGAACGAAATGAACCAGTCTTCCTCGCCTACTCTGATCGCGGACACGCTTAACGCCGGCGAGTCGCTGCCAGGTAGTAGCCCCGAGTGGAAATCAACTACACAGACGGAATTAAGCTCCCAGAGCGCCGAGGGTAAGTTATATACATATTTATTCTATGAATGAAAAAGAGAAAGAGACGGCACCATGGCATCTCGCGTGTCTGCTCTTTCCTTGGTAGACAAAGGCTCGTCAGCTGATCCTGGAATTGTAGCTCTTGACACAGCCAAAGAAGTACTGTTTGCTGCCGTCAACAAGCCCGTCGCGCCTGTGGACCAAGTTACTGGCCATAGATCTTCGACAAATTTCGCCGTGCAATCAACAAATCTAAGAGCTTCTGCTCCTCCAATTGCACATGAAACCTCTTCTGAGATGCAGACCAAGTTCCACGACCCGGCTATGGCCATCGTTCAGGGCGAGGCTAGGCAGAACCTAGGTAAGCTTTGTTCTTGTTTTATGCTAGTATATTGAGCTTTGAAACTGATAGTGATGTTCGCCCATAGCCCAGTACCCTCCCGTGAAGCTTGTGTCCTCTCAGCCCCCTCTTCCTGTATCTCCGACTCGGTACCAAATGCCGCCGCCCTTCCAACCGACTCACCTTCCGATGGGCATCGTGGCGAACGGGGACTTGTCTCGTGGCCCCAGGCCTCCTTTGCCCAATGGTCCACTTCCCATGCATCAAGCTCACCAAAGTAACGGCAGCATCCACTTTGGAGTCTTTCACGATTCCCAAAGCTCCTCGCCAGCGCCACCGCACTCTGGGGGCATTGCACCGCCTCCTGGCATGCCAATGCCTGATGGACGCCCTCACCCCATGATGTCTCACAATGGAAATGGATTCCCGCCAATGGTGCCATATGGGGCAGACATGATGCCAGTTGCCAATTTCGACGGCTATGGCCGACCCATGGCGTATGGACCAATGGATTCGTATCATCCCTATGGTAATACACTAGGGCCGTCGACACCGCATAGCTTTCACGACTCTCAATCTTCGGCTCATGCAGAGGAGGCAGCCATGTATAACCAGTATCGGCCTGGAGCTTTGCATAACGGCGGTCCTGTTGGACCTGGTGACGAGTCTCAAGCTCAAAATCACCAAGGGCGAATGTTTGGACCGCCAGGTTTCCCCCGGATGATGCCCAACCATGGCCTACCTCCTCATATGGCCCAGGGCGACAATGCTGACGGATTCATTGGATACTTGCAGCAGCAATTCGCCTCGCCTGAGCTCGCTGATTGCACCCTGGAGCTTCGGTACACTGACGACAGGGCCGCGCCTGTGCGAATTCCTGGCCATAAACTCATATTCGCCCGCAGCCCTCAGCTTTTCGAATTCTTGAAGAAGCAGGCTTTCCAGGCGTCTCCTAGCGACAGATCTCTGCAAACCCTTCTCCTCGAGACAGGCAGCAAGTGGATCCGCTCAGATTCATTCTATATGGCTGTTCAGCGTCTGTACGGGTTACCACTGCTTCATGCTCCTCCTCCTCGCGTCGGCATGGAATCGGGTGATGTGATTGCCGCCGGATCGATGAATGAGCAGGTTGACTTTGCCATCTCGTACGCTGCGGCTGGCCACTTGCTCGATTGGCCTTCCGTTGTTCGGCGCGGCTGTGAAGTTGCTACCCATCTCTTGACCTGGGAGACTTTGGAACCAGTATTGGAATTTGCGCTGGATGAATACAGGGACAAAGGATCTCATGAGATTTACAAGTACGACAATGGATCCCAGATCCTTCTCAGTGCCGTTGTTACCTTCATTGTTCACAACTTCCCCTCGCACTTCAACTTCGACACCGAGGCCACGGAACTTGCGCCATATGGAAGGCTGCCAATCAACCCACCACCGTCGATCAAAGACACTTCTGACAAAGAGATGCTCTCGGTATCTGCTGAAGGATCTTTTGTGCAACTAGGAAAGGGACGTCGCCCTCAAAAGCTTAATGGTATTCAGTTCGGTGACCTTTCCTTCTCAGAAGGAAAGAATTTGGCGGACGCAAACACTCCCAAAGCCACCCGCGCCGCTCAGCCAATATCATTCTCGATTCTGTCTCGAATCCTCTTGGAAATCCCCTTTAGCCAGCTGAAGATGATTCTGGAATCTTCTGGATCTGGTAACGTCAATGGTTGGGCCAATGCCGAATCTCGCTATCGCATCATTAAGATTGCTGTCGAGGAGCGTGAATCGCGTCGTCATCGGGTTTTGGACGCTGTTCTGTCTGGAGGAGTACCCGAAGCAGAAACGATCCAAGCAGGCCTCTGTAGCCCCGAGCCAAGAGACCTGGGCTGGTGGACCGCTCTGGGATGGCAGGAAGAGATGCTGCCTTATGGCAATCCGGATGGACCTACCTTGGCTCGCAAATGGGTTCCCCTCCAGATTGGGCCCATGTCCAACGTTCCCGAGTATCCATGATGATATTGTTGGTCTAGTTTGATGATTAACGACTCCTCTCTCAACGAGTTGACGAACATTACATTGAGCATTTTGCATTACAGCTCTCTCAAAAGTTATCCAGTTTGACCTTTTGCCTTGCAAGAAGCGTTGAACTCTTTTTCTTCATCTTTCTCATCTTCTTTTGAAAATTGGCGTGCATTGGTGCCTTTATTGCAACACTAAGACCACCGGTAGGTTGTTTTGTTTTTGTGGAAAGGCTGCTTTTTGGGTCGGATGTGGAAGGGAGGATTGGGGGAAGCAGCACCATTGATACTTGGAGTGAGCGCCCAGCAACTGCGGGAGCGCATAGTGTCTAGTGGTATGGCTGTGTTTTCGCGGGAAACACAGAACGTATGAGCATACTCAGAGTGCTCCGAGCGGATAGGCTTACTTTTGCGGAGTTTGGAGGTGGATCTTAAAGGCAAGATTGCTCCCCAAAAGTGGCAATTCATTAGAGGTGCTCTCTTTTGTCTTGTGGGAGGAAAATGAGCATGGAGGAAAATACTTGACTAGGGATGCAGAACTGGGAATGGGAAGGACGGAATGGGATATTGGTATTAAAAAAAAGATCGCCTTTAATTAGAGGCATATGACGAACGTTGATGATTTCAAAAACAGCTACCAAAGAAGTGGCTAGATAATGTGGACTGTATATTGCGCCGTTGAGGCTTCGAGGGGGTTCGACACCCATGGTTATTTAGGGAGCAAATGGCTGGAAGGGATGGAATAAAGGTTGGTGGTTAGGTATGTCTCGTGATTGCGTTAGCAGGTAGTTTATAATAGGTAGCTAGACAGATGAGGATATATCGACTGATAACCTCTTAATCTTTGATGAAGATGAGTGAGTGATTGATTCATCTGGTACTTATGCTCGAGTGGCTCTGGAGAAACCCATGAATGATATTCCTAAATGCGGCAAACATCTCCGCAATTTCTGTAGGTGCTGTTAAGTGATTTTTATTCTTACTGTAGATATAATCCAGAGATTAAAGCATACGGGTGCATACTTGACTCAGAGAGACAACAAGCATAATTTTTTTTCTAACATTTTCCATGAGATGGCTACCTATTAACAGAGGCGGGTTGGTATTCCAACAGGAATGTAGCGGTACACGTAAAATGTATGGGAGAGCTCGATGGCAGTCAAGTCATCCAATATAATATACAATGGGGAAGCCCTGTTTTCTGGCTCCACCACTAACGTAGCGCTACCATGTGCAAGTACATGTACACTGTGACGTCCACATGTGCCGTGCTGCCGAGGCTCTTTGCGCCCCCCCCAGCATTAAACTATTGATTCATTCCCGCGAATGTACTGGCCACTGACGGAGAGCGCTCTGGCTCTTGAAGCTTTCCCTCCTCGATCCGAGTCCCTGGCCTGGCGATAGCCTCATCCTAGGCTCTTCGATTTTGGGGATACGCCGGAAGAACAGACCGAGCTACAGGGAGCCAGAAACTACGTACAGCCACTCCGCTACCCCTGTGTATCGCGCCCTTGGGCAGCAGCACATAGACGCAGTCACGTCGCTCCTTTGCTGGTTGCGCCAACAGCGTCGCTCGCCCGCCTTTGTCTAGGCGATAAAGGGCATCGTTACGGATGTAAATGCTCAAGCCAAGTTTTGTTGTCTCTGGAGACCTCGCGCCACTGCCACTGCCACCGCTTGCCACGAACCCCGCGTCAACAACCGAGCCCTAGCCACCGGGCCTCAGAAGCTACGATATCAAAGCCACTGCGACAGTCGACGGCTCCGTCACAATGGCATCGCCAACCCCGTCGTCTCCGAGCGGAAAGGCTGTCGCGTTAGGCATTGGGGCCGGCTCTTCCGCTGGGCCAGACCCAATCCTGCGCAATGCCTTGCGATATACCATCTCACCGCGTGAGTACGCGGCTCTACACAAATATATACTCTCCAAGTCGCGAGCGCTTCGTCGCGCGACGCCTAGTCCGAGCAGCGTGGAGAAGGCGCTGCAGCCGAGGAAGGGAGGCGATGACTACAATGCCAAAGCCGTGCGGCATTCGCTGCGCGTGTTCACGGCAACGTGGATAGGCATGAAAGCGTGGGACACAATCATGAGAAGGTTTGGGAACAAGGAGTAGGTTGCTGCATCCTGGACACTGAATCAATCACGACGGTACTAACGAAGTCTCTTGAACCAGGTCAAGTGGTAGTGGGCAGAAGAAGCCTTTTTACAAGTCCCCTGCCTTGAGGCTTTCTCTCTCGCTGTCGACGATCTTGTTTCTCTACCGCGTTCTCTTCCGCTTCCTCACCAGGCTTCGTGCCCATCTCTTGGATCCGCAGGCAGAGCCGTTCCGGTTGCGCAACCCACGAACGACAGCAACGCTTACATCGCCATTTGCGCCGGCCATTGGAGCTTCACTTGCGGGCCTGGCTCTGGGTGTCTATCCGTCGCAGCAGATGCGTGTCAGCATCGGCATCTATGCCCTATTCCGCGCTTTGGAGTTTGGCTGGAATGTCTGCGAGAAAGAAGGAAAGATATGGGGTATCAGGAATGGGAAGAACCGCGATCGGCCTTGGTGGTTTGGCAGTTGGATGCTGCAACCTGTCGCTTTCGGACAGCTGCTCCACGCTGCTGTCTTTGACCCTGATTGCTTCCCAAGTGTATGGTCCCCCCCCCTCTGTGACTCCGATAATTTTACCGTGTTGCTAACAGTCTATTAGTCTTTTGGAGATTTCATCTTCAAAAATTCCTCTACTTATCTGCCCCCGCGCCCAGAAAACTTCCCCGTGTCTCTTAAATGGCCAAACGCTTCTCAGGTCTTGGAGAATATTGCAGAGATGGCTAGGCTCAACTGGCCGTAAGTTGGATATTCTCTCTTGTTACTGATATAACCAAGCTAATATGATTTTGAATCTTCTATAGACCTAACGTGTCTCCCATTCTGTTCCCCAACAAAGAAGTCCTTCCACCGTCGCTTGCTGGTGTATCACCGCTGAGCTCACAGGCTCACCCCCTTATTACGTCTCTCTCTTGCGCAACCCTCCACCCGACCGACCCATCTTGCTTACGAACATATCTGACCTTCTGGCTCAACTCCTTTCCGACGATGACACGCTTCTTCCTCATATTTTACTCCGCCTTGACCATTGTCCCTCGTTTCCGGAACTTGTACAATTTCCCATTCTCCACCATCCAGCGCATCATATCTCAGGCGCTACGTCTCTCTACCTTTGCTACGGGTGCCATCTCCACAGCCTGGGCATCTCTTTGCTTTTTCCAGCAATATCTTCCTCGCCATGTTCTTGCGACACAGCGTATCTTCCTTGGGGGTTTCCTTGCGGGAATGTGGGCTTGGGTGGAGCGCCGCCACGGCCGCAGCGTCTTCTTATACTCTGCCCGGACTAGCGTCGACAGCCTGTGGAAGGTTGGTGTGAAGCGCCGCTGGTGGAAAGCAATGAAAGGTGGTGATGTGTGGGTGTTTGTCCTTGCGCTGATGGTTTCGGGTGTTGTATACGAACGAGATGCCAAGGCCATTCAAGAAGGCCAGTGGCGCAAGGGTATAAGCTGGCTGCGCGGTGAAGGATGGAAAGATTGGGCTTTGGAGGAGGATGGAGAGGAAGAGGAGGATGAGGATAGGGAGAAGGATGACTAAAAGGTGTCTCGAGTTGGGACGTTGATTCGAAGGGGAGTGATATCATGGCGACATGATGTGTACGATTAGAGAAGTTGTAACGGATTGGCGTTGGAAGGTAGGTTCGGATTCGATAATCATTAGGAGGCCGGTGGTATGGTATATCAGGTCTCATGTAGACACATGTAGACGGGGCGTTGTCAATGTGCGAGTTTTTACTTTGGAAAAGGATGGTTGAGTTGGTGTGTTGTGTACTTGGCTCGAATGCTCTGTGACTTTTTTTTATAGGAATGTAGGATAAGTTGTCATGCAAACGAAATTCATGGTGCAATTTTCTCATTCTCATGATTGCTGATATCCTATAAACCCAAATAGGTGGACTGCCTGTCCATCATCTATCCCACACATACAAGTAAAAACATGGCAAAAACTGGTACAAAAATTTCTCAGCTGGGGGGCGGTACAACGCCGTTTCATTACTTTAAAGCTTTTCTCTTTTTTTTCTCTTGTCTGTCTGCTATTCCTTTTAGTTGGCGAGGTGGCTTCTCACCTCCTTGTCAGCCGGCTTCGCCCAGTGAGTCTTGACGCCTCCCCAGCTCTCTTCATTGTAACCCTCCTGGACCTTCTTGCACGTCCGGAGCCCCCACTCGGTGACACCGACCATGAGGCAGCTCTCGAACATGAAGGCGCAGCTGCCACCGCCGACTTTAACAGGCGCGAGAGGAGCGTTGCGCGCGCCCTCGTAGCTCTCAGCGTCCGGGCCGTGGCCGCTCATGACGTTGTGCAGGCTGGCGCCGCCGGGGACGAAGCCGCCGGCACCACCTCGCTTGGCATCGTAGCCGCCGCAGATGAGGCCCATGAACTCGCTCATGGTGTTGCGGTGGTACCACGGCGGGCGGAAGGTGTCCTCGCCGACGAGCCAGCGGGGCGGGAAGATGACGAAGTCGGCCACGGCGGTGCCGGGGATGGGCGACGGGGCCGAGAGCACGGTGAAGATGGACGGGTCCGGGTGGTCGTAGGAGATGGTGCCGATGGTGTTGAAGCGGCCGAGGTCGTACTTGTAGGGGTAGTAGTTGCCCTGCCAGGCGACGACGTCGAAGGGCGTGTGGGCCTGCTTGGTGTGGAAGAGCGTGTTGTTGAGCTTGACGGTGATGTCGAACGAGTTGCTGCCTTCAGAGGCCGTGGCGCCAAAGTCCTCGCTGAACTGGGCTACAGGGGACTGGAAGTCGCGGGCGTTGGCCAGGCCGTTGGAGCCAATGGGACCCAGCTCGGGGAGGTTGAAGTGGCCCTGATACAGCTCGAGGGCGTAGCCCCTGGCCGGGCCGGAGGCGAGCTGGACCTGATACTTGACGCCGCGGGGGATGACGCAGATCTCCATGGGCCGGACGAGCAGCCAGCCGAACTCGGTTCTGATGTTGAGGTCGCCCTCTTGAGGAACGATGAGGAGGTCGCCGTCGGCTGAGTAGTACGCTGAGTGCTCGTCCATGCTCTTGCCGGCGGCGTAGACGAGCATGCCGAGGCCTTGCTTCTGAGTGGCGTCGCCCGCACCGGCGACGAGCCTCATGCCGGACACAAAGTCCAAGTCCCGGGCCTCATTGTGGTCGAAGGGATCCCATCGCAGCTGGTTGGGGATGAAGCGCAGCTTGGACGTGTCGGCGCCTTCCTGGGCGGCGCGAGAGGGTTCGGGAGACTGCTGGTAGGGCGGGTGGGCGCACGAGGGGAGGATGCGATACAGCCAGGTTTGTTTGTTTTCGCTGCGGGGAGCTGTGAAGGCGGTTCCGGAGAGCTTCTCGGCGTAGAGACCGTAGGGGGGCTTTTGGGGGGAGTTGTGGCCTATGGGGAGGGCGCCTTCGACGGCTTCGGACCTGTAGAGCACGGTGAGTATATTGTCGTGTTTGTGTGAAGTTGTAAGTGTTGGAGGGTAGCTTCAGTAGGTGGCTGATGAATGCTACGATGGAGAGAGTGCTTCTTCGTCTTCTTCTTCTTCATCACCATCTTCTTCAAAGGTAGAACATACTCTAAGTGATTATTGAATCCATTTTGGTATTTGTATAGCTCTTTCGTAGCAAACTCAGTGACAGGCATGATGACAATTATTCAATATATTCAATCAATGCGATGCTGTTAGATTTAGCGTTGCAATCACTTCACTGGAGGGAGCTCCAAAATGGGAACAGTAGTGCGAAGAGGTGAAGCTTCATATATAACAGACGAATTAAAATTAAAAACATTTGCTAATATAGGCACCACTGCTGAACGCAAAGAGCTTTCCCATCTGATGACGCGAACCGAGCGTGTCTCTGTTTCCTATAATTGGCACATAAGGAGTGTGACTTTGCGCCTCTATCCGATTCCGCCTCCGAATCCGACGGTTTCTGTCGGATCTTGAGGGCAGTTGTGGGAGCACCAAATAAGCCGGAAGATATATGACAAAAATAAGCGCGCAGTTATCTGTATAAATTGATACTCTAATGCGTGTATTTTTATCGCCTCTACGCGCCGTCCATAGCGGCAAAGCCCCGCCCCCTCTTCCCCCGCTTGCTTCTCCATATCCGGAACCGTTCCGTTGCTCGAGTTCCGAACGCTGCGGGATGGCCAAAGCCGAGAGCAGCCCCGGAATAGCTCAGCTTGGGTGCCCTAAGAAGAATCGATGCTTATTGCTGGTATGGCCCGGCTTGCTTGATACTAGGGTACAAGTCTCTGCAATTGAGAGCTTCACGGGCTCTGGAGATTGATTTAATCCGATGGAGTATTTGTCTGTTTCTATTTTGGTGCATTGGTGCATTGGCTCCATTGTAAAGTACCTAATTAAGGACTGCGTGCAGCTATTGCGAAGCATCTCTAGCAGCCGCTCCAACTTCTAGGTAGATTATTCCGAATTTAATTGATACAAATGTCTTGGTATTAACTGAATTCTCTATTCTGAACAGCTCAAGCCAGTGTCTTATCAAGCTACAACCAGCGTATCTCCATTCCCTTGGCTCTGTGTCATCCTTATTTGTGACGGGCTTTCTCATTCATTAACGTCCAAACTCCCCACCAAAGGCGTGTCGTGTAGGGGAATGAAAAGAGAGCCGGTGATGTGTGCATGATAATGGTGTTTTTTATAACATCATTCATGCTTCACAGAATTTCTGCTGCTTTGATTGGTTGGCGTTTGAGAGAGTCGTGTTGATTTGATCAATTTCTTTCTTTTCTTTTATTTTTTGACGAAGGAGCAAATTTCCTGTGATAAACACGGTAAGTCAAGTGCTCCACTGCAGCGAGCGAGTGACTGCCTGTATGAGTAATCTTACCAATTGAACAGTAGAAAATCAGATCAAAAATTCTATGTATGTCTGTTCAGTAGCCAATTTGCTCGTCAGCAGCATATGAAACCATGAACAAGTCCAGGCGAAACCTTGATGGGAACTGTATTCCCATCACTGCACCGACTGGATTTGTTCATGGTTTCATACTCTGTAGACGACCAAGTTGGCTATCGAATTGACGGATATGAATGTCTTGCAAAACAAAAGTAGAAACATGTGTTTGACTCGTCTTATATAGATGGCGAAGACTCCAGTAAACTTCAGGCTGCGATTGTTGGGGATGCGTGCATCTAAGCGACGTAGTAGTGAATTGTTGCATCGGACGATTCGTACATATATTAAAAAATGACATGGCACCTCCTGAGAGGTTGAGCCAAACGTCTAGATGTCCAGACTCGTCCCTGCGTTGCATTTGCTACGTCACAGCCAATGAAGCACCTCGCATGAGCATTCCACGGGGCTGCTTATAGCCAATGACACGGACTTGGTGTATCTACTGTAATAATAAATATCTCTAACCATCCTCTCTGGATTGGTAGACTTAAATTTACTCTTATCCGACGAAACGGAATTGCAGTATGGCGCAAACGAATTAAATTAAAAACGGGAACTTTTGCAATGCATCGTTCCTTGTCCTGACCAGTTGAAGTGAAATGTGTTGCTGAATGCTGGGATCAAGTTGCCACGACTGCCGTATCTGATAGAGTGTCTTTGGACACGGCGCTGCAGGCTTGGCTTGGCATTGCAACCTCGGATGCCGGGACAGCTACCCCGACCAATTATGAATGAAGCAAAAGTGAGGAGTTCATCTAAAGAAGTGGAATTGCGTTATTGGAGCTGTATTTTTATACTTTTCACTGAAAGTGCAGTTTGTTGAGAGAGTGGCTACATGTATCCAGCACTCAAGCAGCACCCTTGATCTCCCTACTTTAGCTACTGGGCATTTTTCCTGCTACCCTCTTCTATTTCTATTACCTCCTGCTCTTTTCTTCCAGCATGAAAATTTTACATCTGTAATAGCGGAATTATGTTTCTGAAGCTGTCTTTTTGTCCTGTTCACGGAAAATGCAGTTTGTCTAGGGAGTGGCTATTCAACACCCAAGCAGCGCCCATGATCTCTCCGCTTTAGCTGCTGGGCATTTTTCCTGCTACTCTCTACTATTTTCTATTACTTGCTGGTACTTTCTTCTACCATTAAAGCTATACCATCTCATACTTTTAGAATTCATCATATTCTTATGATTTAGTATTAGATTGTACTGGATGGCCAATTTGATGTGCTGAATTGTTGTTCACTTTGTTTCTGTCTTTGAGATGCGCCCATGTTAAATTTCATCAATCCTGTGACCTCTGTTCAATACATGGCTGACAATGTCCTCTTCACTCGCATTTACTCTTGCATCTGCGTGACCAAGTCCCAAATGAAGTATTCTCCATCACAATTTGTATTTTTCAGTCTCGATTTATCCCTGTGTCGAATTCGGACCCGTTTCCTCATGAATATTCTCCAAATTGTCTACAAATCATGTTAGATGAAAAGATGGGGGAGAATTCATGCATGAGATTGAAAAGGCCCAGAAACTCACCACACTGTCATATCTCAATAGCGATTGACAGGCATCATATCTCTTGCTTTCATTTCCCTTCTTTAAACATCTTCATAATTAGCTTCTTGCCATCAAGTATATTGGATAAAATCCCCTGTTACCTAGCGAAGATGCGATGGGCTTTTCCACTTATAGCCTAATTCCATGATTGCGTCTGGTTGCCGCTGGCGCTGTGGCGATGGGGTGCGTAGCGGTGCTTCGAGTACTGTGGCGGCCTCTATTCGCTGAAAGACCTACGCGATTAATACCTGATCCAACCCAGCATATATAGCAATCCTTCCCTGTGATTAATTCCATACGGCAAAAAAAAAAATTGCAGAAATATTTCAAGAGCGAAAAAAGAGAAAAATATATGTTTCAATCCATCCATCGTGCGACTATCACGCGATATTGTGGAACGCGTAGAGCTGCCTTGGAGCTAGGTGGCATATGCGATTCGTACGTCGTCGAAGATCCAGGTTCTTATAGAGAGGAGAGATCGCAGCGTATATTTCGAGATTAGTCGTAAAGCAGTGGCCGAAGCGAGTAGCGTATTTCAAAGTTGAGAATTGAGGAAAGTAATCGCTCTAGATCTGGATTCGAGGGGGAAATTAAAGGGCGTCTCGCGGTTCGACGGGCAGTCTCTAATAAACAGTAATACAGCACTGTCAACGGCATTTTTAGACATTCGTATAAGACTATGGTATCAGCTCTTTGGGGCGTCTTACAGCAATTGCCGGAGCGAAGATACGTAATTCATCGAATTTATCAATTCGTCCATCATTTCATTCTTCAGGTGGAATATTCTGGAGTCGGCGGGCTCTCTCTCTCGGGAGGTCGACATAGCGTATCGGTAATATCTGAGGCCATCGCGAACGCTAGTATTACTACGTTAGGTATACCGAAACAATGTACTGCTTTTATTTTCCGTATCATCCAATTCGCATTTCAAAGACGTATATTTCGCCAAAATTTTCCCGAGCGTCCATCGCTAACATCTGTTGATAGTATTTGATCGACTGTTATAAACTCATATTTCAAGTCCTGTGGCGGAGGTCTCTGGCCATTAGAGATTGTCGAGGGTGGGAGATGAGAGCTGCAAAGGGTTCCCTGAGTCTTCGGGGAAATGTCTAAACCCTTCAGTCAGTCATATGAACAATATTATCCGCTTATGTCGCAGGAGTGCTGTGGACCTCCTAGGACATCGCCGACCTCCACCTCAGGGGACACCCAGTCATGCAAGGTATTGCAAGTTCACGAGAAACACAAGAAAGACATGTCAATGACGAAATCCGCGCAGACAAATACGAGTAAGTGGTCCATGTTATCCAACGCCGGAACGATCCGGTATGGCGACTCATTCGACCGGAGACGGTGCGCGGCGGCAAGATTGCTGAATTACAGGGTAGCTGATGCTCGGTTTATCTCATCAGTAAGACGAAGAAATCGCAGGTAAGCTTAGTTGAATGGCTCATGAACGGGATAGGATGCTATCGCGAAATATAACGGTTCATAATCACGGTTTAGATTCGAAATCAGGAATTGGACGTGGCCGAAACAATAGGGTTGTAACGAGCTTGGTCACTTTTTAATCATTAGTATGCCATACTGGTAAGCATGCGAATCGAGGGGAAAAAAGGCAGTAGAGAAAGGCTTCCGGGTTTCCCCATCTTCGTCCTTTGCGACTATCTAGTGACACTATAGCGATAATTATGCGATTGATTTATCGTGTTTAAGGAGTTTCCTTTTATTGGGAATTGCGAGTTTCGGATTGACTCTCGAAATCGGATCGCATGACGGTCGTGAGAGTGGGTTCTCAACAGGTCCAAGAGCACAGGGAATTTGTCTCGATCAATTGAATAATTCTATCCGAATCAAGGCGCTGGTCGTCATGACGGTGAGTTATACTCCCTCTCGTCCCGGGCTCAATGGAGCGCGCAGTCTCCCGAGGATGCCTTTTGTGTCATATGTGTGCTGACCTCTGGCGCCAAACATGCGATGCATCGTGCTATAAGGCCCACAGCGGGGCTCGGTGTACAGCCCGAGGGTCCCGCAGTAGAGCCATTGTCTACGGGGCTCTCCGTACGGTGGTCGTGTGCGAGGGACGATTGAGCGCTGGACGCATGATTCAAGGCCAAATTCACACGCGGTTCTTGTCTGATGGGCAGGTGAAGAGGAAGAGTTGTGCAGATGCAGAATCCCGGGCAACGAGGCCATTTTGGATGCTTGCTCCAGCCCCTAACACGAGAGACTCCCCTCCTCCTCTTCAGCCGCTGCGGAGTAAAGCTTGCGATCGTTGGTATGAACTGGGCGGTCCCCTGACCTCTGCACAGCCAATCATCAGATGATCCATCATCTAAGCCTAGACAGGTAGTAAATGGTTGCTGCAGCACGGTCCGGAAACGATTCAGTTGGGGATTCGATGGATTATTATTGGACGGGATATACGGAATGGAGGGAGTACGTCACTTGGTCGAGACATGGTAAGGTTTAGAGGTACCGGATACCTTGAACAGAGTGGAGTGGACGCGGTGCGGCCAAGTACCCGATCCACTCGGAGAGATCGGCCGGTGAGGGGCAGGGGGCGCTTTAGTCACATTGGATGTTGATTCATTCAGTTTGCATCCCCAATCACACGGCACTGGCTCTTCAGCAAATACAGAAAAAAAAATACGCAAAACTGCTTTTCAATCGGCAGCAACTCGATGCACGGCCATTTCCAACAATTCTCCCTTGCGCAAGGCCTTTTTTTCACCGTCCGGCACTCAGTCCAGCAGTGGGGCTGCTTCCCCAGATTCTTCCCCGGATTCTGGTGGATTTAGTGCAGGGTCGTGGTGCTAAGCCTAATCGGGTACCACCACAGTCCTGCACCCGGCCATCGCCAGTGGTATCATTGTCACGCGATGAGCGCTCATTCCCAGTCCGGGAGAAGGAAGTCCTTACCCCGCCCGGGCTGCGTAAGGGGCATCAGCGATGCTCTGTTCTACTCGCGGAAGCGAGTGCGACGGTGCCTTGGGCCTAGGTCCTGCCTAAGGTCTTGCCTAAGGTCCTGCCCGGGTCTTGCTTGCCTTTATCAAGCCACGCTTTCCCCTCTCTCCAAACCTTCTCCTCTTCCTCTCTTCTCCTCTCTTTTCTCATCATCCATCTTCATCAATCATCTCGTCTTCTTTCATCAAACAGGTAAATACATCTGCTGCTCTTTGATACCGACTCCATCTCACGCGAAGCACTCTAGCTCTCGGATCTACCTCTGATCCCACAACAACCAATCATGTCTGAACCTCTTACCAAGGTCGATTCTGCCGTCCAAGGCCTGTCATCATCACCGCCCAAAGAGAAGGGCCATAGGAGAACAAGCTCTAGCGCGGCTGGTGTGATGACCATTTCGGAAATCAGTTAGTTGCCTCGCTTTTGTACATGCTGCCGATGACCATTTACTTACACCGTGGGACAGACGAAAGCCATGCGCCTCTAAAGCTGGCGGTAGAGACACAGCAGACAGCGTGGTATGTTTGCACTGCCTAGTCGAGGCTTACATCATCCCTTCTCTGCACACAACCCAACTAACATGCGTTAACAGGAAAATAAATCAACGGCCAAAGGATCTGGACAATGACCAGCTGCTTCAAGTTTCTTTAACGCAGCCTCCTATCAAGAGCATAACATTAAAGTTCCCGCATGGCAAAGAAGTCGTGGCGCGAAACATGAAGGGCCTGACAATAGGCGACGCACTGTCGGCCATCCACAAGGCAAACAAGAACAGAGTAAGCTCCTAAGACTTTACGCATCCTCTTGGCCTTGGCTTCCCGACTAACATGTTTGTTTGTAGGCTGATGATGAGCTGGATAACCCATACCTGAAGGGCTTCGCATGGGATCAAGGCGAGAACTACTTTGAAGTACATCTACAAAGCCAGCCTGCAACGGGCTCATCAAGCAGCGGCGGCGGTGGCAAGAAGAAGAAGAAGAGCAAGGATGCTGACGAGTAAATGACCACCCACCTATCCCTACTATCTGTTCCAATAGTTCCTTCAATTGTTGTTTGTTTGGCTTCGCTTAGTTCAATGCGAGTCGGCGCCCGGGATATTGCAACTAGATGTTGTTGGTCGGGTCATGATGATGCGATTGCTGGATGCATCGCCCATGTACGGAAATTACTTTCACGGAAAGAGAGTGCGTGCACTCTTAATGTATAACTTGAAATTTACTTTTTTCACAACCAAACAAAAATGTGTCTCATCTTTGATTCTGCGTGATTGTGACCTATACTCTCTTAGAAGAAGCTGATGAACGTGGAATTCTGGTGAGCTCCTCTTGTCAGTTTCCCCTCTCCTTTGTCGATTGATGCGGGGTTAAACAGCGATCGGTGGAGTTATAGTAGCACGGCAGCAGCCACATTGACGCCTTTGACTGCACATCACCAGGGACGGTCCAATCGTTGTGAAGAATTGCGCCTCTTATGAGTACTTGGCGGTATGAATCCTCTAATTCCCTTTTCTCTGGAATGTAGACCTATTACTTCTGGATATTTTCATACCGCAAACTACGCCGCATCCTATTTTGAGAGCGACTCTTGTGGGCAATGATGCCAACCCGGAAGCATGAGTGCATATACAGGAATCTTACTACCTTGAGAGGGTCAGCACATTTACAGCGTGTGAACAACTCAACTTTCACATGGTCATGACTGATAATGGGACATGCGCAAAGCACTGCGAAGTCAAATCCTGAGGTATCTGTGCCATCTGTTTATGACAAAAGACTGATCATCTGAGTCTTGTTAGTGATCGCTAATGTGGGCTCCTTTTGCGAGTTTTACTGTGTAGCAACGGGTTGCTTCCCCCCCTTCTCTTATACCTCCCACCAAGGGCATAAAATGAATTGATACTGGAAATGACTGGAAATGAAAGAAAGAAGGAAAATAAAAGCGACGTTAATTTGACCGGGTAAGCCACCTACTTTTATAACTCTAAGGCTTAGAGTGGATAGATAATAATTCGTGATATAGATAGGGCGTTGCATTATCATGGCACCTGTACCCGAGCCGGTCTCGATTCACGTGGTACGTCACCGCCCCCAAGCGCCGGGTCGTTCATCCAGTCACTGTTTTGCACCTTTAATTTCAATTTCGGGTCAGCAATTCGCAAGCAGATGATTCGACTGCCCGCAATTATTGCTTTCGCCCCAAGCAACTCTCGTAATCTGTGCACAGCTGGCGTCGAATACGTTACCCGGTTTGGCGGGTCATTTCTCCGAGACGCGCAGCTTTCGGCGAAATTCCCAGCCGACGTCAACCTCCAAAAAAAAAGTTCCATCAAAAAAAAAAGGCTTACGAAATGAGAAGGTCTATCTATGGATTGCGACTCGAATCTTTGCACAAACAGCTTGAAAATCGATTAGTATGTCTCGGCATATTATTGTTCCTGGAAGAAAAAGAGACGAAAAACGAGAGAGAGAGAAAAACAGACTGTGTGGCAAGCCTGGAGCCGCCTTTTACTTAGTTAGGAAATGGGACGCGCAATGCTTTCGACAGCTTGCAACGTCAGCTACGCAACGCTTTTATTTGCCTGCTCAGCTCAACCGCCCCCCTAAAGAGCAAATAACTTTCCCCTATAAATAAAATGGCGGTGGGAAATTTACTGGGCCTGGCTTGCTCGGAAGAGGATTTTGGATCGTTTTCTCTTATATGAAAGGGATTGGTCAAGCTTAATTCCCTACCCGATGCGGCGCAGCTTTGTATCCTTGTGGTGATCCCGTCCAATACTACTGCATGCACGGAAGCATCGTGTATATCATCACCGCCACAGCCCATCGTCTCTCTTTTCCCGTCTTGTGCACAGCCATGATCAGACATGCCACCTCCGCCTGGCTGTCCTGAAACCTTTAGGATACCAGAGACAGGTATTGTTCACCCTCTGCCAAGCGCACCAGTCAAGCCGCCGATACCACCGTTTCCGACCAGCTTCACGCAGCAGGCGAAGAACATCGAAGTCCAGCTCCCACCCCTGGTCGCTGGGGCTCTAGTTGCCGCTTTTGCCAAGGCCCTGGCCGACGGGTTGAGCAACGAGCTGCTCACCCACTACTATTTCCCAGATCGGAGGGTACAGGTCAACCTTGATCGTGTACTCGACCGTCTCTTGTCTGTATTCGCCAGACAGCTGTGGGACGAACTCTTTCTATTTTATCACGATCCTGACCACGGCTCTGGCCCTGAGCTATCTCGACAGGTCTCTTTGCTGTTTGAAGGGCCGATCCGCCAACTTGTACTTGTACTAAACGGCCCTGAGACGGCCAGATGTGTCCTTGATAAGCTTGGCCCGGGCCTGTCGAGGAGACCAGTGACTTGGTCGACTAACACAAAGGGGATTGACTTTCCGCTGGCTTTACAACTCTTGTGTGGCTTTTGGCATCGAGAGTTTCCCGGCCTGTCGCCCGGAGGGTCGCCAGACGAAATAGCTCGTGCGCTTCATACCCTTATAACAACTGGGAATGCTGCCAAACAGCTCATCGCCGAGATGAGAAGGGTGCTGCTGTCTCCACATTTTGTTCAGATCCACTTTGCTGAATCGGCCATCTGGGACATTGTGTTGAAAAGACCTGGTCGTCCTCCACCGGATGGCTTTCATATTGTCCAGTTCAAGTTTGAATGCCAGCTGTTTAATCCACAGGGAGGTTTTGGCGACCTTTCGCATGTTCGCTTAGGATCTTTACCTGTAGTGACGGGTACCTCTACTGAGTATGCTTGCACCACTGTGTCGGAATACGTTGAGAAGCAGTGGCCGAAATGCGGATCTGTAATCCTAAGCTGTTTAGGAGAAGCGCTCACGAATGCAACATCTTCGCTCCTCCGAGGAGATACCCTTTCGGGAATGTCTGTTTGGGATGGCAGCGATGGCAAGGGCGCACATTGTCCTGGCTTGAGGTTCGTTCATGTCGAGACCGAGGGCTCATGGATCAGAATGAGCGTGAGTGCCTGGATCCATACCCTGATTGAAGTGTTCCAAGAGATGTCCTGGTTTTGTGCGGCTTTAAGCTCTTCACCGTTCCCTGGATCGGTGGCGGAGAGTACGACAGAGGTGTCAAATTGGGTGTACATGGATGGAAATGTCTACATCGATTGTAGTTTGAATCACAGTCCCATCCCTGAAGGCCAGGGTTTGCCGTGGCTGCACCACTTACCGCGTACTGCAATTGCGAGCGGATTTCCTTTACATGGAGGATCATCAGAGGTGTTATTGTGAATTGCATAGCGTTTTATGGCAAGCATCATCTTTGGAGGAAAAAAATGTATATAGCGGGAAAAAACATGGCGGCATAAACATCTCTAGATAGGAAGTTCAATGATACCCCTTCTGCATGTGTTTTGTATTTCTAAGGCTCATACATTCCTCTTGCTCGCTGACCTGTGAGGAGCTCTGCTTCACCGTCCTCTTTTACCAGGTAAATGTCTTCGTGCCTGACTCCAAATTTGCCTTCAAGATAGATTCCTGGCTCGTTAGTAAACGTCATTCCGGGCTGGAGGAGCGCGCCAGTATTCCACTTGTTCAGGTATGGAGACTCATGTGCCTTGATGCCAATGCCATGCCCGAGACGATGCGTAAATCCATATCCATATCCTGCATCTTCAATGATCGCCCGAGCCGCAATGTCAACGCTAGCGGCGGTGTTATTCGGCTTCATGGCCGCAGCGGCAGCTGTTTGCGCTTCCAAGACGATCTGCCAGACTATTTCCTTCTCAGCCCGTAGAGGGTCAGTATGCCTGCTATGAGGCGGAGCATCAATCAAGAAACTGCGGCATATGTCGGAGGAGTAGCCGAGGTAATGGGCGCCAACGTCAATGACAACCATGGTGTCGTACGTGAGCTTCTTGCCGCCGGTGACGAAGCCGCCGTGTGGGAGAGCGCCGTGCTCCTCGAAGAGGACAATATTGAAGAAGAGGCTGAAGCCGATGGAGAGCATGGTGTTGTCCAGAATGGAGGTGACTTCGTTCTCTGTAAGGCCGGGGACGAGACAGGGCCGCATGGCACGTACGGCGGCTACGGTGCCGGTGTTTACGGCCCGGAGAAGCTCGACTTCGGCAGCGGTCTTTTGCTGTCTTACGAGTTCGGCCTCGGGGGTGAGGCCGATGGTGCGGAAGCCCGCAGCGCTGAGACCACGGACGATGTAGTCGCGCATCTCCTCATCCACCATTAGCGTGGGAGATTCATTGCCGCTGAAGAGTTCTGATTCGAGGAGCGATGTGTATGGATTCCAGTGCTCTTCCCAGATGACAATATCCAGCTCCGAGTCACGAGACGGGATGCCCAGCATACGAACGCGCCCTTCTTCAAAATGCGGCGAGAGAAAGGCCGTCTTTGCGGAGACTTTACCGTCGGGAGAAGTCTGCGGCATGATGAGCATGAGGAAAGGCCGCTCTTCGGGCTCCCATGGTTCCCAGTCGACCTGGGAGATGTTGCCGTAGTACTGAAACGTGTAGCCCGGCTCGAGGACGAAAGCGTCTACTTTGTTGCGGGCGAGGGCTTGTGCTAGACGGTCTCTGCGTTGAAGGAACTCTGTGGCTTGGATGGGCTGTGCGTTGTCTAGGAAGGAGAGGTTGGATTTGAAGTTGGTGATGGAGCATTGTTGTACTTTGGCGACGTCTGGGATATCATGGTGATGGCGGAAGTTGCAGAGTGATGATGGGGAGGTGTTGGAGGCGTTTTTGAAGAGAAAAAAGGTTCCGAGGAGGATGATTGTGAAGATGGAGATGCGGAATCGTGATTTTGAGGATATGTGCTGGCGCCGTGATGGTTCTGTTGGCGGCGATGGTGATGATAATGTTGTTGGAAGGGATGAGCCCTTTTCGTTGTTAGTGAGCCGGTACTCCATGATGTCTCATTGAAGCTCTGCTAACAGGCGAGAAGGGGCCAAAGAGTGATAACGATGATTTTCATTAACAAGAGTCGACTTAAAATCTACTGGAGTAGTTGTTGAAGCGATTAGCTAAGAACGCATACAATAAGCGCGTATAATCGTGTCTCGGCTGCGACACCGGAGAAACCAAAGAAACACGGAGAACGATATGCGAACTAAAGATCGTGAGCCTCCCAATAGAGGCATGATCGTCTCGGGGAACTTATATCTACCTATTTGACTTTGTCGGCTAATAAGCAGAAAATATAGTGTATCTTACAAGCAAACTATTATGACGTATCCCCTGTTGCTGTGTGTATTTGGTATTGTGAAATGATAGGCCAAGTTGAAATTCAATGCTGCTTAATGTGGATTTTCTTAATAGCTGTGTGGGGGAGGGGGGGATTTAGTACGGTGGCTCGTATCTTACACGGGAATAATAGCCTAGCAGCAATTTGTATGTACTAACACGCGACAAAACGCTCACATAGTCGCATGGAGCATCGCTTTATCTTTTATTGAGCGTCCTATCATACGTCTTTATTCTGAAACCAAGATTCCTAAAGTGGGGGATCAGTTCTATCTCTGGTCGCAGACACGGATCGGCGAACTGGTTTAGGAAAGCATTCATAACGTGGGACGAGATTGGCATTGCGCTTCCCCCTAAACAGAACTTGGCGCTCGTAGTTTTGATATGACGGCTTTCGGCATGGCCTGAGAGAGTGAAGAAAAGCAAGACATTGTATGGGGACAGCCGTGCTGTTTATGAATAATCGTCATGAGAGCTGAACCGTAAGAAACGGACGGTATGTCTTGGCCACGCTAACACCTCTAGTTATCATCACTAGGAAAGGAGATGACAGTCCGAGAGCGCTATCTCGACAGAATCATGTTTTACGCCGATCTCTTCCCTACTTGACCGGATAGTGTCCGAACGAGACAGCCTGTAGGCCTATATGTTGCAGTATAAATCATTGTGTACAAAGCTAGAGCAGGATGGAAAAAGAGGAAAGACGCGCGCATGTAACCCTACATGTACTCCTCTTCTTCACGACCCCTCTTCATGTAAGTCATGGTCGCGTGGACGTAGATCAACGCAAACCTGCGTGAACAAAGATACAATCCACCAAACTCGTTACCAAAGAACCACCATGGCTGTGGAATCAAAGGAGAACGAGGCTTCAAAGCCGGAAACCTTGTCCGCTGATACCAAAATTGAGAATGTTGGTGAATCGGTGACTGCAGAGATAACCAAAGATGAGACACAAGTCGAAAAGAGCAAAGGAGATGTCGACGTTGAAGCTGGCAGCATAGCAGAGTCCGTCAAGGGATACTACAGCAAGGCCTCCGTCTGGCTGATGGTTCTCTTCTCAGGTCTGGCGATTGGATCAGACGGCTAGTAAGAACAATTCTGCTCATACGTTCTGAAATTTCGTCGTCTCATAAACTCATCATCATCTCTTCATAGTAATGCCGCCGTGATAGGCAATGTCGAACTTCTTCTCGGCGTCATCTATCCCGATGACTTGACCGACTCCATCTACTCGCGCCTCAGCAATGCCTTCCTCATCGGCATGATCATCGGCATGCTCTTCTTTGGCGTCATCGTCGACCAACTCGGCCGCAAGACCGGCGCCGTAGCTACGACCATTCTCCTCGTCCTTGGCATTGCCTTGTCGACTGCCGCCAACGGCACCTCTCCGAAGGGCCTCTTCTGGATGCTCATCATCGCCCGTGGCATTGCCGGCGTTGGAGCCGGAGGCGAGTACCCCGTGTCTGGCGCTGGTGCCGTCGAAGCCACCGACGAGAGCGGCCAGTACCGCAAGCACCGCGGCTTCATGTTTGCCATGCTAGGCGACCTTTCTTCTGACCTTGGCTATGTCTGGGGCGGATTGGTGCCTCTCCTTTTGCTACTTTGCGTCGGCCAGAGAGAAGACAAGTACTACATTGTCTGGCGGACGTCTTTTGCCCTCGGGGCGATCCCTCCGCTTGGCATCTTCTGGTTCCGTATGCGGATGGCTGTTGCTACGGCTTATCGAAAATCTGCCATGAGAAAGCAGCGAGTCCCATATTGGCTGGCATTGAAGCGATATTATCGGCCTCTCATCGGAGCTTCGGCCAGTTGGTTCCTGTACAACTGGATTTCCATCCCTTTCGGAATATTCAGTTCAACGATTATCAGCCGTGCCAATGTTGAACAGAGTCTAGTCAAGTCTCTCGGATGGGGCGTTCTTATCAACTGCTTTTATGTGCCTGGACCCTTTTTGGGAGGCTATCTATCTGACAAGATTGGGAGACGGCAGACAATGGCCCTCGGCTTTGGACTGCAGGCGATATTAGGGTTTATTTTGGGAGGCGCAATTGGTCCTATTCAAACGATTTTCCCTCTATTCATCGTGCTGTACGGGATTTTCTTGACGCTCGGTGAGGTGGGACCTGGAAGGTATGTGTCATTTGATGCTCAAATTAACTCTCAATCTTTTGCTCTCTCCACCTACAGACAACCCTTCTCTCATCTTCATAACAAAACTAACCATAACTCAGCACCGTCGTCCTGACTGCATCCGAATGCTTCCCCACCTCCATCCGCGGCCAGATGATGGGACTAGTAAGTGCCTTTAGTAAAGCCGGTGCAGCTATTGGCACTCAGGTGTTCACGGCAATCCTCAACAAGTACACCAGTAACCCCGACAAGGGAAACCAAGTCGCATTCCTTATTGGGTCTGCGTTTGCTGTACTCGGTGCCCTCGTGGCCTTTTTCGTCATCCCTGACGTGTCGCGCAGGTTGGAGGATGATGACGCGGCGTGGAAAGTGTACTTGGCCGATCATGGGTGGGAGGCTACATGGGGGGATAGAGAGACTAAAGATCCTTCGGGCGTGATTTTGAATCACCAGGTAGATTGAGGAAAAGTTGGTTTGGTTGGATTTGCGATCTAGGAGCTGAAACTGAGATCCAGACACTTGTTGATAGAATTGGATGGATGTTCACTATTGTACCACCTAAGTTGGATCTGGTGAATATGGGGGCATCCATTCTAATTTAGCTATGTATGTATATCAAATTCTCTTTACAAGCCATCTTGACACATTGAAGTGCCGGTGAATATGAAGCTCTGTTGTGTAACAGCCGGGAATAGTACCCATATACCTTCTGCCACCTGAGTTATATAATTGTGATAGCCAAATACTCTCCTTGAATGAAAGGGTAAGAAGTGGAACTTACCTATGCATATTTTGTCTATTCTTATGATGAAATTATACAAGAGATGAACGCATTTCTTCGTGTAGAGCAAAGCCCGCGAACGACTAGATTCACCCACCAGACACGTCTGCTCACTTTCTGCTCACTATCGATTCACCTAGGGCTAAGGTCGTAGAAAATATAATGTGCATAGGGAAATTAAAACTTCTGGCGAAAACTAGATGACCCATAATCTTGCAGTAATTCTCTTACTAAAAATTTTTTGGACTTTTGGAACTTTCACCGGAGAACTATGCCAACTATCACTTGCTCACTTAATACCACGTCAAACAATCTTGACAACTCTCAAGAACAACCCTCCTTCTCTCCTCTATTAAGCTCATTCCACACATTTGCTAAGTTGATTAGCAAAAGATAATGCCCTCAACTGCGCTTCGTCGTCACGTCACCCTTAAATCAGATCTCGATCAAGAGAAGGAGCTCTCTCCACCACCAACCGATCAACCCAGTGATGAAGACTTTTGTTATTCCGTCATTGGGACCTCACCTCCTACCAGCCAGACCTCTATCACCCAAGACGAAGTTTGGAAGTTGCCAGACCTAGAGGACGGACTCGAGAAGCGGCATGCGAGCACCACCCTTTCGATACAGGCCGATACTCCGCCGCCAAATCTATACCCTTTATCTCAACAAGTCCTCAGCCTCGAGAAGAGAGAACAAGAAGCACAAGCCTACTGCAAGCTCCTTGAGTCAAAGTGCCGCCAGCTCAGCTTGACAGTGGAAAGCTTGATCAAAGAAAGAGACAAAGAGAGATCCGATCACGAAACGAGATGCAAAAGCCTCGAGGCGGTTAACAATACCGCTCTCGAACAGCTAGAAAAAGAACAGGACAAGGTCAAAGAGCTGAACATTAAAAATGCGAGCCTCGTCGCAGATCTCGCAGCTGTGTCCGAAGAGAAGACTCGCCTAACCGAGATGATAGAGGAAAAAACGCACGAATCATATATATTTCGCTGCGCTTGTTGTGTCATCTTCAAGCTCGCTTCATCCACTAATGAGAGAGTTTCCATCCGATATCTTCTCCGAGACGTCGTCCGTCACTACATCGGTAAACGGAAACGAGAGCGCGAGGCTCAAGAGAACCAAGTCCAAGATCAAAACAACGAGGAACAACAATCCTCTGAGCCACGTCCACTGCATGAATCTTCTCCGATTGTCACCATCCCTGACGCAGCCAAATCGGATGCGGACTCGGAAAATTTGCTTCCTAGAGGCAAACGGCTACGAACTGAGCTTGTAGAGTTGCAACAGTATTTTGATTGGGTTTCTGACGATTATACGGACGAGGACATGCCTCTGTTCGACGCTCGTAAGAAAAGGGCCAAAAGAACGAAGACTAAATCGGTGTCTCATGAGAAGGCATCGTCCGCTGCTTGAAGTGTCTCCCTTTCTCACCTTTTGCTACCAAGGCTTGGTCTGGAGCTGACCTAAAACCGATGGCTGGATTTGATTGTTAGCAGGGCATTTGATTGTTAGCAGGTAATTTGGTTGTTAGCAGGGTATTTGATTGTCAGCTAGGTACGGTGAATTTTCTTTTTCAGTAGTATTGAGAGGCAGTTCAGAAGATTTATAATTGATGGATCATGAGTCATTATTTCCTGATAGTGAAAGCTGAAGTGCCAACTCCGCATCAAGCTCTTTATTTTGTCTCTGTGATGAAGAAAGAAAGAGAGGAGAGAAAAAAGGCTAGTAGTAAGGGCCATGGTCTTTTTTTGTCGCCTCCAGTGTTAAAAGCTCTGCGAAACAAAAGAAAAAGAAGAAAAAGAAAAACGATCAACCTGTTTTGAGCACCAACCCAAAGTCTCGCTAATAAGCTCCAAGAACGCCGGGGAAAAAAAATCTCTCTATGGGTGCTGACAGGGCCCAAGTCTTCCATACCATACCCATCCGCCTGAAATAAATGTAATTCTAGTCGATTATTATTTTCGATGATTACCGCTGATTGTCGCTTCCCGGCCGTCCACTTGCGGCACTCTCACCAACCTTTACCTCTTCATCAGGAACACCAATGCTTACTCCGCCGGCCAAACTTGTCGAGCTTTGTATAGCTCGCTCGCGATCTCGGCCATGGCCGTAGATGCTCTCTCGAGGGCCCGCGATACTAACGCCGCCGCCCGGTGCAACGCTCGCACTGGCTGTAGTGCTCGCACTGTCACTTCTATTCCTGCTGGCATCGCTCGACCGTCTCTCTCGAACAAGTCTCTCAAGCTCTCGAATGCGTCTCTTCAGGGTCTCATTCTCC
Source organism: Trichoderma polysporum (assembly GCA_030278935.1). Taxonomy (NCBI): domain Eukaryota; kingdom Fungi; phylum Ascomycota; class Sordariomycetes; order Hypocreales; family Hypocreaceae; genus Trichoderma; species Trichoderma polysporum. Next base: position 258,840 of record JARFTM010000022.1, read on the forward strand.
TTCTTTGCATTATCCAGCTCTTGCCGATAAAAGGCCGTCTCCTCGTACCGTAGCGTTGCGGGCAGTAGCCCGGGGCTCATCTGATCACCCAAAATGGAGCTGCCGGGAGTAGCCACAACAGAGCTCATCATCACGGAGTTAGAAGCGGCAGCTGGGATTCTCTGTTGATGGAAATAGTTCGATGGGTCTATGGAGCTGGGTGGTGCCGGCGATCCAGTCTGGCTTCGACGCGAAGCACTACTATTCTGCCGCGATAGCGATGCAGGATGGGATGTTCGAGCTCGAGCGTCGTATGAGGAAACAAAGTTGGGGAAAGTCGTCTGGGATGTGGAGGAAGAAGTTCTGTGGTGGCGGCGAGCGGTAGGAATCGAGAATCCAGAGCCAGACAAAAGCGAAGATTCGACAATGGGATCGTGGGAAGACGTGGCGTTGGATGTCGAGGAGGTGTTGGAAACGACAGACGCATTATGGGCAGCCCGGAGAAGAGAGAGTTCACGAGTCAGACGATTCACCTGTCGATTGTCAGTCGATAGTCGCGCGATGACTGTCTCACAGGCCAAGGCATGTGAATACACCGAGGGCTTCTTACCACTGCCTCTTGCTCTTTTTCCAGCTGCATATGAAGCTCAGAAGCCGTAAGTGGTCTCGGGTGTCGCAGAGGACCCGGGCCTGGCCCAACTCCGGCATCAGCTGAATGGCCCATGGGTGACTGAGGCGGGGGGAACCCGGGAGACGGCAGAGCCTGCGAGGGAACCTGTTGATTCACAGCGGCCTGGTTGGAAGGCAGGATATTCAAAGACGGCTGGGTCCCGGGCGGCGATGATGGGGTTTGCAAGTTGGCAGACTGGCGACGAGAAGCTGTGCCACTCGCCAGAACGTGAGGCGAGGGAGGCACCGAGTTCAAATCCGGCATCTTCTCTTTTTGTACGAAGTACGAGTACACCCTTTTTTTCTTCTCCGCTATGATCAATCTCGTGCAAATGCTTCGTCGGATCTGGTCTGCCGGAGGCGGTGGCTGGCGGCTTAACACGCTACGTCCTGTAGAGGGAAGAGGAGAGGAGAGGAGAGGCCGGCAAACGAGATTGAAGATGCGGTGTGTCGTTGCTGGTCGAGACAAGGTTGGGACAAGAGAAGTTGGGATCCATCTGCTCAGCGAGGTCACCAGATTTGTCGGTACGACGAGACACCCCCTTCGGTCAGTCTTAGGTGCGGGGTGAGTGGAAATATGGTGGAAATGGTGGCCGCGGGCACTAAAAAGTTACCCGACAAGTCCGCTAAAGTACCGCTACTCGGCGGTGCTAGGGGCCGTTGGTACCTACAAGTCCTGGCGGGGGCCACCGAGTACAGGGCGAGTGCTGGCGCTGGCGCCTAAAGCTTCGTACTTGTATTACTACTAGGAGTACTCCGTAGTTATGGACAGCTTAACGCTTGATGGTGTAAGTTGTCAAGTTGCTGATGCCTTGTGTGCTACTACCTTCCTAGTACTAACATGATCCTCTACGCGATAAGGTACCATCTAAGAAGTGGCCAGCTGTTCAATACCTACTTAGGTATATTACTACTAAGGCGGTAGGTAGTAGGTACCTCAAAGGTTGTAGAGCTAGGGTAGAGCCGGATGCAGCAACTACTCACAAGTGCTGCAGTATTCGAATTCTACTACTTCGTGGTAAGCACCTAGTAGCACCTATGATGCCAATAAGAAGTATAAAGTACCTGTACTCCTTCTTAAGCTTATCATATCTTCGCGCTGGATGGCTTTTATGATGCATTGATCAATACTAGTAGTATCAGTCAAACCTGCGGGGGTCTCGTAACAGGGGTTCACACTCATCAAAGAGATTGTCTAATAATACGGAGTGCTCTCCCTCTCCCTACCTGCGAAGTGAGACGCCTACCCCGTCAACCCGTAAAGGTCTTATTCACGCATTAATAATATGTATTGGCAAATATCCACAAGCTGGTATGAGATGATCTCCATTTATTACACGAGTAAATGCACACTGAAACAGCGTCTGTCGAATTATTGTAGTAGTACGGAGTACTAAGTAGGTTACCCACAGTTGCCGATATGACTTAGAACGGGTGGGTAGTCGAAATAATCAGAAGCTATGGCGTAGAAGAGGCAAAGAAAAGCCCCAAACATACAAAATTAAATCCCCCCTTTTAAAAAGCTCCATTATTAGTCCAATTAATCCAATTAATCCAATTAATCCAGTTGGGCTATCTTATCAGTCTCCCGGATTACGCGACATCAACATGATGCAATCGCTCGTCGATGATGAGGGCGCTGACGTCAACGCCAACTACCACCTCTTTACATAGTGTATTTAAACAAAGACAATCAATTCAACTCTACTTCCAATAATTCACTATTGTTTCAAAGTCTAAAATCTGTTCAATAGTTTTTTATCAATCAGATCAAAATTCACCATGCCTGAAGGTCGTGAATCCCCTCCTCCTGAGAGCCAAACCGGCGCCCAGCTACAGGATCCCCCTGGATCTGGCAAGGCACCAGGTCCAAACGAGACCAGCCAGCAAGATCCCAAGCATCAGCTTGATGTGAGCGAAAACCCCCAATTTGTTTCACCGCGCATCAACAGCTTCTAACCAAAACTCATGACAGTGCCTCACATCGAATCCCAAGGGACCAATGGACGACGCACTTGAACACAAATTTGCCAAAGGACCAGGAAACTGTGAGTCCTTAATTGATTAACCAATCTACAAACACACCGCTAATTATTGGTGCAGATACTCAACTTAATTCTTAGGCGAAAAGATATTTAGGAGGAAAAAAGATGGGCATTTGTACAATATTCATTTCATAGCATCAACTATCGCGTCGCTAAACTATCCCATGTCCCTGAATTGAAACCGTAAAACTCATTTAAGGAACCATCTGAACTCAGTGTAAGAAGAGCAATAATTTCAACTTGTAACATCATGTGCAACCATTCACGCGGTTGGTATTCATTTCCTTAACCGCTCTTGGCACCAGTGGTGGCATCAGTGGAAGGGGCTCCGGGAGCAGAAGCAGGAGCGGCAGTTGCATCAGCAGGCTTCTCCTTCTCCGCCTCCTTGCCAAAGACCTTATCGAAACCAGCAGCCTTGTACGCGCTACCATGCTCTTCCGTTTTTAGATCAGCAAGTCGTCGCGCCTCGCTATGGATATCCTGCACCTGTCGCGAGCCGTCAATGTAGAACTGGGCGATCTTCTTGCCAGTAGGGGTGTTGCTGGCCTTCTCAAAGTAGCTGCTCAAGCCGCTGAAGAGGTTGTTGGCGCGCTGGGAGATGCCGTAGCTCTGGTCGGCAGTCTTGGCGCGATCGGTAGCCTGATACTTCTTGTCCAAGTCCTGAAGAGTGCCGAGAAATCGTGACGAGACACCGTGCTTTTGGTCTAGCTCGATGGCGCGCTGGATTGTTGCATCGCCAACAACGTAGCCGTGTGCAAGATACTCGGCAAGGATACGAGTGCGGGGCTTCATCTCCTGAGTAATCTCGCCGTCGCTGTTGCCCTGTCGCGCGAAGTGGGAGCCATCGTCCTCAGAGTCACCAGTGGCGCTGGCGACTGTTATGTGGTTGGGACCGAGCTGTGTGTTGTTCAGGAGAAGAGCAGTCTTCATGGCCGTCTCCTTCTCGAAAGTAACTTCTGCGCTTTTTGTCTCGCCCTCCTCGGGAGTGACTTTGATATCGGTGATTCTGCCGCTATGAAGATGTTAGCTCATACCCAGAATGGCCAAAAGTAGGACTGTGAGAAGACAAACCAGAAGCTAAAGAAGTCCTTAACTTCAGCATCGCCAGTTGCGGCGGCAATATTCTTGACGTGAACGGTAGTAGTCATCTTGGCTAGTAGTGATGGGAGAGTTGAATGGATAGCTGTTTGGAAGAAGGGAGGATGTTATAACACAATCGAGAAGAAACAACGTGGCGATGGCGATTTATATAACTCTTTGTTCGAGCTACAGATCGTGGCTTCAGGTTAGCTAGAGGGAGCCCGTCGCGCAATTTAGTTATCGTAACACCTTTAGGACAAGCAACGTTTGCCTGGCTGGATTGAGGGGTGTAGGCGGGGCAATTGTGCGACGTCATCATGAAGAAGGGGGTGAGGCTAAAGCTATATGTGGCGGTGCAATCTACGCTAGAGTCTCCACAAACATCGTCGTGGCTCAGCATTGCGAGATGGATGACGTCTCGTCTCGTCTTCTATAGACATGTGAAAGCTCGAGTCAGGATAATAACCAAGGCAGCATATCCTTGCGATCGTGTGGTTCACCTACAATCTGATCCCATTAAACGAGACCTCTTAGCAGTTCCTTGACGCGGCAGAGTGGAGAGCCAAGAATTGATGCGAGGTCACCAGTCTGGTGGTCGGAATGGATTTTTCAGTGCAAAATGGTACAGTATCGTAATGGGAGAAGTTATTCTGTTGGATTTCCCTATAGACTTAAGTAAGACGAGTTCTGTGGCTGCCCCCTAGGCCCCAAGGGTGTGTCCATTGGAGATCGAAAATAACCTGGCCATCTGATCCCAACGATCTTACGGAGAATATGGGCCGTGGGATCACAGTGAATGGCCCAGTAGCTCCGCTGATCCAGGCCCGTTTCTCAGAAGAGGCAAGCCACTGAGAAGCTAGCTTAACGGGAACGCGAGTGCGTTGACGGCCACCTTGCGCTAGCAGCTATTAGTTGCGCCACCGGTATAACCCAATATTTGACACTTTGACCACCGGTTGGCAGAGTGTATAAGTGGCCGTTACGTTAGATCTCTCCTTGTCGAATTCTCATACAAAAATCGTACCTTTTGCCAGAGATTCCCATCTTTGAGCACGACGATAACAAAATCTATGCAGCCTTATCGAGGGCAAGTACGAATCGTATCACGTGAATTGCTGCCCATCTAAAACGTCCCTGTGAAGCACTTATTTCTCTTTGCATTACAAAATCTCCCTAACACCTATCGTCTGCTCTTTTATGTGCATTTCCCTCTTGCATCCTCAGTCGTGTAGCTGCCCAAGCTCCCATCCGAATACCAGTCGCCATGCATCAACAAAATCGGCCTCTGAGAGAGCTTCAGATTCTCCCTTCTGGGCGGCAATTAAATCTTATAATTTGTCTACAGGTATAGACTTTTAGCTCCAGCCACGTATTGAAACGCCATTAAAACTCAATGGCTGTTGTGTCTAGGATGAACTGCATGTAAGCTACACATCAATTCAGCCCCAGAGCCGAAACACTGCCTATTGTGTCACGTTGAGTGGCAGCATGTATTCCCCTATTTTTGTGCATGAAGCTCTTTAATGAAATAATGCCTTGAAGCTTCTCTGAATCGAATTAGCTCTCGCCGATGTCCCTCTTTGCTAATAGTTAGATACCTGTTATGGGCAAGATAGACAGTGCACTCATGTCGCCTAGGTAAGATTGCTTGTCTCTATTAGAGTACATTGCGGAGAGAAAGGACTAATAGCAGGTAGTTCGACAGCTCTAGTCTGATGTTTTCAGATGCAGACCGATAAAAGAAAGTGCTGGGGTACGACACCATGGACAAGGATTCTCTCCTTTCCCGCGCGGCAGATCAATAAACGATTGAAGAGCATGAATTTGCCGGCATCAGTTCAAACCATCCAAGTTCCAGGCAGGTCCCACATCGTTAATTGCTCCGTATCGACCCCATACGGAGCACAGAGTAGCGCAGATTTGATACGGAGCGGGCTACAGACGATGACTATTAAGCGAGACTTACGATATAGATCGCTTAGAATGTCAAACAACAGACGAAACATTAATACGAAGTACGGAATACGTAAGATTATGGTTTCGGTGTGATCGAGCCACGATCTCGCATGCATAATCTTGACAGCTTCTGTTGGGTACCAAACGGTCCCGAACAAGAAGGTGGTGTGCCCGTAATCTGGATAATATGGGACATGTTCAGCCCGCCATTAACCAGGAAATTATTGTGAACTCTGCCAATAAATTCATTACATCTCCCTACTTACGGCTAGTGCCGCGACTGACTCAGCTTTAGTGCATTTGGCCGGTCTTGAAATTGGGGTTTACACGTCAAAGCGGCTCTTTTCGCTGCTTTTTGATATCTCGTCTTCATGGTCTACGAAGAAACAGCAGAATTCTCCACTGCTGTTTTGCAGGCCGATCTTGGACCCAACGCCCCTGAGAGAGTACAAGTAAGTTATGAGTCGGCGTCACCGCATTTTCATCGCTCGACCCAGATTCCCTCTACCCTTGTTGAGCGGCTACGTTCCCCATAGGGCACAGCAGGGATAATAGGCGGGGGCCTGTGAGTTGGGCCCTTGGCGAGCTGCAAGTCCCAACTAGTAAAGAGATTTTTCCAGCCTCTTTGCGCACGTACGAACAACAAAGAAAACACCTGCTTTTGTTATTTATCTACGAGAAGGCTGAAGTTTACGAGCTATCGAAGTGGCTGTTCGTCGAAGAACGAATTCTCTTCTCCGGGGATCGGCCCCACCCCGGTCTCCCATCGGTAGCCGCAAATCCGCTTCATTTTGCCCTTCGCCGGTCTCACACCTCACTGACCCGAACAAAGATGAGGGTGGCACACGTGGGGCCTAACCTCAAAGGCGACAAGGGCATTAATACGGAAAAGGCAAACAGCCAAAATGAAATGAACTCCCCAACAAAGCAAGAGGACAGCAAAGCCATAAGACGGCAAAAGCCACGGTTTCCTTTGCATCCATCTTTCTCTCCATCTCTCCAGCTCTCTCTCCAGCTCTTCACCCTGCCCCTCTTTTACTCTCGCTTGCTTTCGTTTTATCGACATCTTTCTATCGGAGGCCCTGCTTCGACGCTTTCGCTGTAGCCAACCAATAGTTGCTACTAGAATAGGCTAGGACAGGGTACGGGTAGATGGTGCGCAGCCAGCTTTATAGCTCACGCGACGCACATCTTGTAGAGAAAAATCCACTCCAGTGCATATAGACTAGCACTGACTCGACGTCTGACCCCGACCGCCGCTCTTGAGAGTCTGGAGATTTTCGCATCAGATATCAAGCTTTGAGCCAGTTTTTTTTGCCCCTTCGATCAGCGGCTGGCCTTGATCGTGAATACTTATCTTGACGAGACTGGATATCAACATCTCTGAGCTACGAAAAAAGCTGCGGTTATCAGCTACACGGTGACCTTTTGCTTTTATACCTGTATGTCCTAAAAAAACGGTAAGATTTTGTCCAATCTTTTGCGATATTTGCCGTCGCCGCCACCCTCGTGACCGACCTTTGCGGCGGGGATATGAAGTTGGGCTCTAGTTGGGCATGCAGTGATTCGATTATCTCTCAAGCCAGCTGGTTTTTCATTGCTTTTTATACTGCTCATCTCACGGCCCATTCTGACAATGTCATCTTAGGATCACTTAAGAACATAAAGAATTAAGACTCCTCTTTGAGCTTATACAACTTTTTTATTCAAGCTTAATCGATCCAAGCAAAGTCTCCATCATGGCGCGGGGCATGTCTAGCTACTCCATGTCTTCTGGCTACTTCAACGGCTACGCCTCCGACTATGAAGAGAAGATTCTCAACACTGTCTGGATGAGCATTGTGGGACTAGAAGTCCTAATGGTCCTTGCTGTCGCTACGCGAGGCATCTTCCGACGGCTTAACCCACACCTCAAGCTGCGGTCACGATGATTTCATAGCCTTCAGCTGCGATATAACGATACATATTTTCCATACACATGGCACAACGATACCAATAGCGCGCGCGCATAGCCCAGCGACACAACATCTGAGACCTCACACTACACTCTTTGGACAATTCTCCCTCGTCCTTCAATCTCGATGTTACGGCATAGCGAGCGAGCGAGCATGGCGGTTTTTTTTTTTTTTTGGTTAACAAAAATGATTTTTTTTCCTCATCCATGATAGGCGTTTTTTTGGTGGAATACCTTCTTTTTTCTTTTTTCATTGGGTGGTTTTTGTTTTATTCAGTGCCATACATGAAAAGCGAGCGAAATGGCAAAAAGTTGATTCAATGACGGACAAGACAGACGAATTGCAAAATGGGGAACGTGGATTAGATGAGCTTATGAATGATACCTTTCTTCCTTCTTCTCACCGCCATACTTCAAGTGTCTCATCATGAACTGTGATATGTAAACAACGCTTCAGTAATGCAAAACTATGTAGCACAGGCTCGATTCACAGTATTCATTTTAATATGGACTTGGTGACTCAAGCAGCTTGAAAAGAAATGTTCGAATTATCTGAAGATAAGTCTCTCGCTAGTATTCTTCTAGTATATATTTCTGTCTCTTCTTATTCTTCAAATTGAAGTATATGTATCACCACGCAGTAATTTTATTTGCGTCTTGTTCATTTCCCAGTACCAAACCGCTCGTAGCCAAATCCATTCAAGTCAATCCCTATTTATCATGTTGTCATTAAATCCCATTTTCCTTTCCCCTCCTCTAATAAAGCGGCATCGTCCCCTCAGTCTCCGCAAATGCCCTCTCCAACATCACCAATCCCTCCTCAATCTGCTCCGCCGTCACGGTAATCGGCGGCGCAATGCGGAACGTGCCTCCAAAGCTCGGGTGGCTGCTCAGGTTCGCCCACACGCCCAGGTTGTACGCCGTATCCCCAACCCTCTTAGCCAGCTCGAGGCCGGGCTCCTTGGTCTCTCTGCTGTTAACGATTTCGACGCCGGCCATGAGGCCGCGGCCGCGGACATCGCCGATGCAGCCGTATCGTGACTTGAGCTTCAGGAGGCCGGCCTGAAGGACTTCTCCTACTTCTCGGGCGTGCTGGATGAGGTTGTCTCGGAAGACAATCTCGAGGACCTTGTCACCGACGGCAGCGGGGAGGGGATCGTTGACGTGGGTGGTGTAAAACATGAAGCCTCTTTCGGTGCAAACGCGGTCAATCTCCTCGCTAGTAACAACAGCGCTAAGAGGCAGACCGTTGCCCAATGTCTTGGAGAGAGTAAGAATATCAGGCACAACATCTTCGTGGTTAATGGCCATGAAGTCACCGCATCGTCCAACACCAGTCTGAGCCTCATCAACAATGAGCAGCATGCCTCTTGCCTCGCAGTGCTTCTTCATGGCCTTGAGGTATCCCGGGGGGAGAACAATCATGCCTCCAGAGCTTTGAATGCATTCTACAATACAAGCAGCAAGGTTACCAGTAGACTGCAAGTCGACCATGCGCCAGCCGTAGTTAAGCTCAGCCTCCCAGTCGTAAGATCCATCGGGCTTGCGGAATTCAGAGCGGTAAGCGTTGGGAGAGGGAAGCATAAACTGGCCTGGAATAGTCGGGCCCTGGCCTTTGCGACCATAGTGGTATTGGGCTCCCAGAGCTTGGGCAGTCATGCCGTGCCAGGAAGCGCCGAGGCCGACAATTTCCCATTTGCCGGTGTACGTCTTTGCCATCTTGATAGCGGCCTCGTTGCTTTCACCGCCGGTGGAGAGGAAATAGGTCTTGTCTAGACCCGCGGGGAGAGCCTTGCAGAGACGTTCTCCGAGGCTGATAACAGGAGGAGAAACCATGCCTGAGAAGAGATGGTCGAGGTACAGGGCATGGTCGACAATAGTCTTGACAATTTCGGGGTGTCCGTGACCCAGGAGACAAGACATTTGACCTGAAGTCCAGTCAAGGATTCTGTGGCCAGAAGCTGTGTAAATGTACATTCCTCGAGAACCAACAATTATATCATCGTGAAACTTGGTGCCATAGTTGCCGAGATGAGTTTTGGACTTTTCACGGAGAAGCTTCTCATCAACTCCATCGTAGAGTGTGGGAGCAGCATTAAGCTTTCCCGACACGGGCGCCAGAAGAGGGCTTTCAGATCTGACGAGAGCTCCCGGAGCCATTGCAGGGGCTTATAAATTGACTGAAATAGAACAGATTTGTTTGAATATCGGAAGGATTGTAGCAAAGAGAAGAAAGATTATTCTATTATATAAAAATTGTGTTGAAACAAATACTTGCAGGCAACTCGCTGGTTGTTTGCTGCTATAGCTGTTTGATGATGCGAATTCGAAATGCGATCGACCCCCAAGGACAGGCTGGTCTTATATACAAAATCCTAAATAAAAAAAGTTCTCTTTCGCAGCTCTTTATTGTCTACTTCCGATATCGTATCGAGAAGTGGTGGATATCATCGTGGCGGTGGTTGTTAACTTTCTTAGCTTCGCCGCGGGAAACTTTTGGCCGCGGCAGCAAAACTTCCCGTGGCAGGCTTTGCTCCGTTTTATCTGCGGGCCCCTGATGCCTCTCCAATTTACCCACTAATAGACCAAGTTCGGGCTTTATTTACCAGCTGGAGGCGCTTTGCAATGGGTCCCATATGCTGGGGAAGATGTGGTCCAGGATCGATGCGTCAAAGTCCTGGAGGTCCAGACTGGTATTATTTCCACCTTGTTCGTCTGGTGCCACGCCCGCCAGAATCTTCTCCACAATCTCGGCGTGTTGGGCAAGGCAGATATCGCCTAAATCCCACTTGTGCTGTTCCTGATGCGAGCGAAGTGTGGCGATTAGATCGTGGGCAATTTTGAAAGAATGGCTCTGGACCAATCCCTCAGGAGAGTTCTCCGTCTCCAGCGCGCACCGCAGTAAGAAGTTGACTGCAGAAGGAAAAGAAAAAGAGCTGACGGACATCCAAAAGTCGCCAAGATGTTCCTTTCGAAAATCTTGAATGAGCATCAGCATTTCCTCAGATGTCATACGCGCTCCAGAGTACCGATTCATTATTTGTTCTTCGTTTACATTGTCCATTTGCTTCTCCGATTCGAGTTGTATCCGCTGCAACAACAGTTTCGCAGTCAAATAGGCTAAACGAAGGTTTGCTGCTCCGGTAACGTCTAAATGAGACCCGTGCAGGGCAATGCGGCGGCAAGGACCCTCCAGCTTCTCAACCCATTGGTTCAACGCAAGCTCGAGATCCGTAGTGGTCAGCTTTTCTCGTCTAACGCAGTATACATACTGCAGGAATCGATCAAGCACTTCGCTTAGGGATACCAGCGAAATGAAGACTTTGGCTGTAATCTCAAAACGCGGATTACTTGCTTCCATTGAACTCTCACGGAGATATTCTATAGTTGGTAGAGGCACGTCATACTGGGACTTTTGGATGTGAGGCGGCGTCCCGTGTGCCAAACTCGTCCTGCAATTTGACATTTGTAAGTCAGCTCTCTGTCCTCATTTTGTTATTTGCGGTCTCGACAATTGACAGGTCGCACGTACCATCTGTCATGGATCAACACCGACCACCAGATTTTCATGCGCAAGTGCTTCTCCGGCTGTGGGATCTGCCATGGAAGAGGATTATGATTTAACCCTAGCGAATGTGCCATAGAAACTGCAGACCCGAGAAGCACGCCATTTCCTATTAGAGAGGTGGTAGGGCGTCCGCCGATATTTAGCAGAATCGCCTTTATGATAGACATGCCAGGTGATAAATGAAGCTCGGAATATACCGCTTCGTTGGCAAGATTCCAGATGAAACGACTCTCTGGACACCTGTAGCGACTCAAGATTGGAGAGCTTCGCCAATACACGATTGTATGCGCATACAGACATGCTAACAACGCCGGTGAAATCCGCGTCTTGTCTTCTTGATACTGACGACGAAATGAAACTTCGTCCAGAAGCGGAAGGCACACATTCACTTTTCTAAAGTATCTACAAGGAAAGACAGTTAGCTACGAAGAGGCGCCAGGATCTTGCGCGAGAAAAGGAATGAGAAGGAAGGACGACGAACTCGTCAATAACGGCCTCGTTATGAGGCTCTAAGAGCTTCTCAATTATCTCCAACTTCTCCGCCGAAGGACTACGATTCAACTTGAGGCCAACCGGCTTCCTCTGAACCTCAGTGAATAGGACCGGGCGGGAACAGCTTGCGGGTTCTGGAATGATCATTCTGGTGCTCCTGGTAGCCCCGGGAATACCCGAGAGGTATGTAGATAAAACCTGACTGTCATTGGTGGCAGCTGGTCCTACAATGTGTAGATTGAGGTTCTGGTCATCATCGGAGCCTAATGCCATGGTTGATTCTTCTTCTTGGTCATGGTAACCTTGGCCCGTCCTCGATATTCCAGCGATTGATCTGGGTTGCACGTTGGGAGTTGGCACTGGGGCTTGCCGTCCCATGGACGCACCTCTAGATCCAATTATAGACGCTGAAGTATTAGCCTTTGCACTCCCGTGGAATGATGCCGCGACTCGTGCAACCGCCCTCACTGGGGTCGGTCCAGATGCTTCAGCAGATGATCGAGCTTCTACTCGACGGCGGCGGCGGCGGGCAGGTTCCGGAGACTCTGAAGTCTGCGAGTCTCCAGGAAAATAGCACTCAGTCTGATGGGCAAGACATGTCAGGCATGCCGCATTATCGCCTGCGGTCTGACATCTTGACTTTCTCCGGCGACAAGGGACGCAGGCTGGCCGGAGGTGAGACCTGTACGGCCTTCCGCCGCCGGCGCTCTGCTGCTGTTGGCTCTCATGCATGCTTAGCCAAAATGAAAAATGAGCTCGACTTTCGGCACCTGGGAGAGCGAATTAAAATAGCGCGCCCACGCAATGCAGTTCAGATTAGTATTCGGCGTTTGTGAGTAAAATCTGTAGAACTGTCGAACGCAGTGCAAGAGGAAGTTGCCGAGTTGGCCGCGGGAAAGAAGTAAGTTTGCCAGGCGGTCACGCTAGAAGTCTAGAATACGAGCCCCGGTCAATGCCCGAGATAGTTGGAAACTAGCAACCTTAGCTTGAATCCAATATCAAATCTCTAATGCCACCAACACAACACAAATTCGCTCGCAAAAGAGCTGGTACAGATGTGCGAAGCAGGCGTTTCGATGAAGAATCGGCCCAACTGCATGAAGGGGAATAGTGAAGGGATGAGATGGAGATTGCTCAGTTTCCCGTACCGCTTTTGAGCGATGATATCCACCGGGATGCGTTTCTCTGTGTCTTCGAATGCAGAGTCTCACCTTCCTCCTTCAATTAGCTTGTAATTGTGCAGTTCATTCGATATGACACAGTTCAAAGTGTATTGGCCGAGTACCCAAGCCATCAAACAGCAAATGCCAAGGTATAAGTACCCGACACGATAGTAAGGCTAAGTTCGCCATGGCCTTGGAATCGAGATATCTAGATTGTAATTGTATAGAGATACCTGGTAGACTAGTCAGCTATCTACTAGGTAATAGTTTATATGCTCCGCATCTAATCCCCTCCGGCCCTTGTCGATCAACAACACTTGTAAGAGAGCTTTGCCACTTACAATGGGGATTGAAAGCTATTACCTATGCCATACATTTCTTCAAGCGAAATCTGACCATTAAGACGGAGCATGGGGTGCCCGTGCTACACAAATATAGGGTCTTTGGGCTCATTCGTCGATAGTCCCCTGTAGCATTGCTGCAAGTGATAGCCGTTAGCGGAGTGTCCTCAAAGATCATGGCTTCAAAATGGAGCTATTATTAGAGAGCCTACGAAGACCAACACCTTTCCGGCCGGTCCGTCGTTGGCTTCGATGGACATACTAGATCAGATGGAGGTGTGCTACGCTGCAGACTCACTGGGTCACACGCTTTGTCTTTCCGAGATGTTGGCAACACGCCACTTGTCATAGGATTCCCAGGGTCCTCTTCTAAGCTGAGCCGTCCGATTGCGGCTGCAATGCCTAGCATTGTTTAACCAAACTTTCTGCCCGGGCCATGAGCAGCGGCGCCGCAGCGGGCATCGCGACCCTATTGAGTCTAGATAGCGGATAGGGTAGTGGATAACGCCATCACCACTCGGTGGTAGTAGTAGTATATATTTCCCGCGGGAAAGTCCCCCAGCGTAAGACCACAGAAAAATGATTTGTCGGCCAGGTAATAATTGCCGGGGAGAAGACGCCTTGTACTTGGGTCTGTATGGGGCAGATAAGCAGACGCAAAGACCACCGTGAATGGTTGTCAAAAGTGCTTCAAAAGTGATACCATCCCTTACGCGCAATGCACGGCCATTTGTCATCCTGATGGCACTGATAGCCGTAGAGGATTTTTTCTCCCTATCTCGCTTTAGAATGGTGTCCTGTCACCCTTCTTTCCGCAAGATCAGCCCAGGATAAGCACCAAATGATGATCATTTGCTGGCAAAGGCCCGAGAAGCATTATCTTGACGTCTCCGAATAGAAATGCAACTTAGAATGCGATTTGTCAATTGTGTCGTGTTTATCCGCTGGCCACCCCTTCCAGCATCGGGCGGTACTTTTTTTCTTTCCTTTCTTTTAACCACTGTCGCATAATAAACAACCATGTCACGGCGTCAAGTCGTGTTCCATGCTCTGTCGAGAAATTTGGGTCTTCTCTTGAACCCTGTCGCCGCGGGAAACTATGGAAAACGCCAGAACCGAGCAGCCTGGGTCCGACCCTCCAAAACGTGAAATCTAAGTGGTCAAATCTGCTGAGAATTTCCGCTTTGAGCAATTAGGAACCGCCACATCCACGCTCAGGGGTACTTTTCTGACTCCGAACTTTGTACTCCGTAGTTGCCCGACGACTGCTCGGGCAAAGCGCCGCCGGCTTCCCAGGCGGTATCCATTGTCTGCCCGCCTCTCTATCGCTGATCTTGGAGACCGTTTTCTTTTTGGCCCTCGCCTGTCGATCTTCTGGTCTTCTGACTTCTGGTCTTCTGATCTTCTGGTCCTTGTCCTTCTGCTTGGGTCGTGTTTGAGGTGCATGTTGGCTTTTTTTGAGGGGGTTTGTGAGTAAATGTTTGGGTGCAAGCGACCAGCCATCAATATTTACTCGTGAATTACTGCGCATTGTTAGCCATTTGGTCGTCATATTGCCATGACCTTTTTCTGACCAGTGGGAAAAGCGACGTTTGTAGACACAAGGTTTGAACGGGCTGTGAAAATGGTGTTGAAATTTATGTTAAACATGGCAGGAGCTATGATTGGCCGCGTAGAACTATGCTGCATAGCTTAGTAGAGAATGAAAGCGTTTCTACTGAGTATTATCTCATATGCCGAGTGTTAGGTAGTAAGCTGCATAGATATTACTGAGAAATTTGATTGAATATTTATCAAATCGTATATATGTCCCAAGTAGGCTAAAATCGCCGAGGGGAAAAGGTGATTATTTGACATATCATTTATCTATTCTCCATTCCGAATTTGGTCGATAGTACTCTATCTACTAAGCAATTTACGTTCTTTTTTTTTTTTTTTTTTTTTTTTTAATAAAGATTAAAAAAATA